>JAPWTK010000243.1:0-7500 GCA_029963805.1 Aromia moschata | reverse complement strand
GGGGAAGGAAAAAAAAAAAAAACAAAAAACGAAGGAAGCAAAAAAAATTTTTTGGGAGAAAAAAATATTTTAAAAAAAAAAAAAATAATATTATGTTGAAAAAAAAAATAGAAAAAAACCGGGCCGCCCCCCCCCCCCCCTCCCCCTTTGTGTGTCCAAATTTTTAAAAAAATAAGGGGGGTTGGGGGGGGGTTTTTTTTGGTTGGAGGGGGAGGGGGGGGGGAGGGAAGTTAAAAAAAAAAATAAAAAAAAAAAAAAAGAAAAATATATTGTTTTTTTGTTTTTTTTTTGTTTTTTTTTTTTTTTTTTTTTTTAATTTTTATTTTTTTAAAAAAAGATTTTTATTTTTTTTTATTTTTCCCTTTTTTTGTTTTTTTTAAAAATTAGGGTATTTTTTCCCCGGGGGCTCCCAGGGTTTTTGTCCGCCTTGAGCTCATCTTCAAATATTTTGGTATATCATATAATTGGACAAATTTTTTCACAAAATAAAAAAGTCCCACCCTTTTTCTTTCCTTTACCATAACCTTTTGCCAGTGGGAACAGCAACTCAGATTGCTAAAAAATACGTAGATAACATAGTACATCCTTCTAAAAAAACACTTATTATACAAAACCCAACACATGTTGCCGTATTGCACGCCTGCGCACCAGACTAAGCCACGCAGTAATAAGCGCTACTAATATTTGAAAAAGAGCATGGAAGAAGAGATTTTTTAAAAAAAAAAACTAAACTTTTTTGGAAAAAATGGCACCGCAATATATATATATATATATATATATATATATATATATATATATTTATATATATATATATATATATAATTATATTCCCCTAAATATTGTCTCAAATTAATCTTAATATAATTAATACTTAATATTGCTTTTAACTAAGTTTTTGGATGGAATTTTCAGAAGTAGGTCAGTATTGAACTTTAGGTCTCTACTATTTTTATGAGTTTATCTTAAAACAGTTTCTTCAAACAAAAAGTGACTTAAGAAAGTTCAAAACCAAGGGTAACAAGGATTCAAATATTTTTATGCCTAAATATAATCAAATTCATATCCTATTGTATTCATCTACATACTTATTTAACGACTACTCATTATTTTGTATCCAGAAGTAATATTTGATTTTCTACCCACTCAATGAAAACTGTATATAGATAAGGAAAACGTTCACTTTGAGATAGTAGCTTAACAGCTGATAAATTCTGTGTGAAAGGGAATAGCGAGGGGAATAGGCCACGCCTTCAGCCGCCTGTGACAAGTGTAGTTAATGTTGCACAATTTCAACTAACGAACGATACAACACACCAGTGGCGGTGGGCTATAAGGTGCGCTGGTGCGCGCGCACTAACAACAATTTAGCATTAATAATTTTATTTAGTAATTAATGGATGCATTCTTAATTTATCGCCTTGCCGCATCCCTAGCGTTAATACCATCTGAATATTATTTGGCCGCAGCGTTACGAATCCACTAGACGCTAGGTCTCTATCTCCAACGCCACTGGTTTCCGATCGCGGCGCGGGAGTCGACACGCGCAATACGAAAAAGCGGCACGACGATCATGCTTCCGTGCAATACGAAAAAGCGAACGCGTATTGTTACTGCTTGCCCCTCCACAATTATTACGCGTAGTGGGCGAATCCTATAGATATGATGTGCGGAGTTTAAGAGCGCACGAGAGTTATCGATCGGTTAGTTTGTGAATTGTTTTCGTACATTGCGATTGCTGTTTTATCGCTCACGTTTTATAAATATAAACTCGGTTGCAATCTAGTTTGGAATAATGAATTATATTCAAAACTCCATTCTCTAGCTTGAGTTTGGAGGAAAAAGTGCAAATTAAAACTCTAGGTAGACCCACTCCACAAATTAATTTAAAATTAGCCGTGAAAGGAAAAAGTAAACAATTTGTAAGAACATTTAATAATGACTTATTTAAAAAACATTTGTGGTTAAGTGGATGCGATGTATTGAACGCAGTGTTTTGTTTGGCGGAGAAACACCTTGGACCAAAACTGGAGTAACGGATTTAAATCACATAAACGAGAAAATAAAAAAAAACATGCAAATTCTGCTGGACACATGAATAATGTTTTGAATTTAGCCATGCTAGGCACTGCAAATATTGCGACAATGCTCGATTCTGCTCATCGACGAGCAGTGGCAGCACACAATGAAGCGGTTTCAAAAAACAGGTATGTTTTAAACATTATTATTAACTGTATTCGTTTTTGTGGAAAATTTCTATTTAAAACGAATAAAGACATTTTTGCGCAACACCATGTGCTAGGAAAGACTGTCGGCTTTGGCTATGCTCTCCATTGAAAAAGACTTTATTACAAATATCGAAAATTTTAACAACAAAGTAATTGAAAAATTTGCACAATGTAAAAATCGCAGAATTGAGCTCATTTACAAAGAAAATTAGGTAAGTTTTCAAATTAATAGAGTTAATAAGAATAACCTTAATATGAGATAAATATTTATCTCATATTAGGGATATTCTTATTATTCTTATGATTATCGTTATTTTTATGTATGGTGCACCCCCAATCTTAGGATCACGCACCGCCACTGCAACACACATACGTAAACAAAACCAATTAGAGGAGGAGCGTATAGGCAGACACGCTTTGTCGTTTAAATATATACATATATAATTTCCAACCCTGTCTATATTCTAATAAAAACTATTAAAACTGTTTAAAATTTTAATTGTTATAATTAAGTAACTTGACAAGTATGTGACTAACTAAATTTATCATACATAATCTAATGAAAATCAAATATTTACAATACTAGTCTGATATACTCGTATGTATGTATATATGTAGGTATCTAAAAGTGGACGTCTGGTTAATACCACTTAAGTGCTGTTATTTGAATGAAATAACGTTTAATGAAATGTGACGTTTAATGTTTATAAATGAAGTTATGTGAAGTTTAGTGAAACGTTTAATAACTTGCGGTTTTTAAAAGGTAGCCTATTGTGTTGCTTTTAATGCCCCGAAGTCGCTACGCTGTGGTTTACACGGTTCGCCGTCCACACCCTAAAAACCAGCCCCATGTCGAAATCTGAATTCATAAGATTTTGACGGCAATTTCAGAGACCTACAAGATGGATTAAGAGGAATGATGTGAAGTAAGAACCTCATTCTGGCACACATTAAGTCCTTCCCAACAAGTTCTGAGCGTTTGGTTGCATCCAATCAACCCTTTTCCAGACCCCGCAAGCAACCACTCTGCATTTACTGTGTGTTTTGCATGATTTGACCTCTCTTGGTCGATTCCATTGATCCCAATACTGCCAAATAAATTGCTGCGGGTGCCATAACTCGCTTTCACCCATTGACAACTCAAGCACCCTTCAAGACCACTCCCTACTCCAACGAACGCAAGTGGCGCTAATCTAAAAAGTGTTACGCTAATTTTGACGAGCAATTTATATTAATTGGGACCAACTATATAAAGTTGTGAAAGAAGCTTGGTTTTTATAAATAAAAAGAATGTTTAAAGATCTTTTACTTTTCAAATAATAGATCAAGCACCCGCTTGATCCCTAATTTCGATTTTTATTGTCGATTTCAATTGTTGCTAGTAAAATGATGTTCCTTCAAACAAACCGAAGTTAAATGATGCGAGATCGGGGCTATAAGGAGGGTGTTGCGAAACTAACTGGGTTTTCGAAGATAATGGAGCTAACACACCCTTACTAACGACTATTTTCCTACACCTGACCACCAACCTATCACCCGAGCACCGAGGAGGTTTTTAATGAGTGGTTCAACAAATTGTACTGAGAAATGAATGTAATGTAGTGAAAATTGTTTCTTAAAATTACAAACACGGGCCAATACCTAACATTTTTTCCAACGATTTGCGCAATTACAAATGAAACTGTAACAATTAACAACATTTTTTGAAACATTACTTTCTAGCGAAAAATAAATGACATCACTTGACACTGGGTCTATGATTGCCTGATTATCCGTTTAGAAAAAGATGAACTCTGCCTTTATTATTTTTACATCGACTAGGTCGATGCATCGCATTCCTCCATATTTGCGTACGTTCATTTTTCAAGTACGCAGAAATCCGAAGTCACCACTTATTTTTTAAAATCGAGTTATCGCGTCGTCAAACAAAGCTCTCGGATTAAACCACCAAAGCGCAACAACTCACTGTCATCGAGGCCAGATACATGCTGGTCCTCCTCTGCAGCTCTTCCTTCTTGATACCCCTAAACTGATTCCTCGTCAGGGACCGTCTCCGCACTCTGGGCATAGTCCTTGGCACGCCGCCGTTCAAATTGCACTCTGACACGGCCGCACGCAACATTTCTGCACTTTTACGGAACCTACTTCAGGAGAATCACTGATGCACATTCATACCTTTAAATTGCGAGCCAAAATTTCGCGATGAAAAGTCGCGAGAGACAGGTAGTCGAGCAAAAAACAGCACGCTGTTTTGTACCGGGGTAGGTAGCTACTGATCATCTGAGTTCTAGCGGATGTGCCAAAATCTATTCTTGTAGAGTTGCGTGGCTTATCCGATATTCGCAAAGTAAGAACGCCTCACAACGAGACCCACCACGGACTGATAACAGGAGAGCTTTTCGAATATACCGAAATGCTTCTTTAAGGCCATTTGCAACATTTCGAATTCGAAGCAAATTAGACGAGGATTCGGATAATTTCAGATGAAACTAGCGTTAAAACCTAACAACGAAACTCGCACCAGATTTTTATAATTATACATATTTCGGTTAGAAATATAGGTCTATTTTTGGAATCAAACTAACTAGTAGGATGAATATTCACTTGGAGTTATAAATATCTCCATTAGAAAAGCGGCATTCAAAGAAATAAGAAGAGTGTCGGACTTTCATGCGGTTGCTACAACTTCCACTTCCTTGTCCACATTGTAGAGTAGTGCAAACATTAGACATACGTAAGAAGACGTCACATATCCATTATTAAATGTGTAATTAAGTATTTCTTGACACGCATAAATCTGTTTTACTAGAACAAATACTAAATATTTAAACAATTTTTTCATTTAGTAAATTAAATATTCGAACAGGCATTTGATATAAATCATTTCATGTTAAATTCGTTATCCAGGGATCAACGAATAACAGTTCATTAAAGGGAAAAGCACTGAATAACAATTAATTACATGTTCTAAATTTGCTGGTTATATTCATGGCTGGTTTGGTGGTAACTTTAAAAATCCTCAAAAAACGAAGAAAATCCAAAATATATCTATATCTTCTTTATATTCTTTACACATTCTCTATAACTTTAACCACCATGATGTAAGTAATGTATGTACATAAAGAGAGAGAAAAAGAGAACTGGAAGTTACAAAACTGGAAAAACCGATATACACTCGAACCTCTCTTAAGTCACCTTCGCTTAATTCACATCCCATCTTATTTCACCACGTTTTCCCCTATTATGTCACGAAACCGTCCCTCTTAAGTCGCCGCCTGTAAAAGTTTTAGAACTAGGTACGTTTGGAAATTGGATTCTCGCATGAATACAATTTTTATTGAAAAAAATGATTGTGTAATACATTAAATATGGACACCTAACCTTTAAAATAGGTTAGGTGTCTTTTAAAAATATTTAACCTTTAAAATATTCATTCAAGTGGAAAATTGAACTTTGTCACGCACGACTGGGTATACTTACGTTGATTTTTTCGTTCAGTTGGCTCATTTTTCGTTATAACAAGTGCTGTGGTATATCTCTAAAAATTTCTTTTTGCAGCTAAAACACGAAAAAGTTGAGGTTATTATCGCGACTTAAGAGAGACTAAATTTCACGACTTAAGTGAGACGATGATGCACGGATTTGGTGACTTAAGAGGGGTTCGAGTGTATAGCATTTTAACTAAATTTAAGTTCAGAAAGTGGAGCATCTTATATTATTTTATTATATTGCTCGCTAATAAAATAGAACCCTTCTACCCGAAAAAATGTTGTGAGGGTTATTGCAGACCCTAAATCTGTAATTTTTTTTAAATTAACATAATACAGATGTTATCTAAATACTCTGTAGATTCGTTAATATTAAAAAAAAAATGGTTAAAAAGATCAAAATAGTACATATCCTAAATATTACATTTCTTACATTAATATTCCTTATGAACAATTTATATCGCTTAATTTAATCAATCAGTAAATCCGCAGGTCTATAAACAAAATATCCACTTCAAACTCGCCCTGTATAATCAGACTCCTACGATTAGTAAGAATAATAAAATAAGTACATATTTACTTGTGTCTATCCATCAATACTTATCCTTAGTATATTTTGTATTTCGAAATATTTTGAATATTCACCGGGCAACAATTGACGCAAAATATTTCTGATTTGGTGGGGAGTGATTTACAGATATTAAAAAAATAAGGAAAAACTCGACCAATCTAATTTTTCAGATAAAATGTGAACCAGTTATCCAATTATTAAGATATATGTTTTTTCTCAATAGTTTGAAGTAGGTAACTCAAAGAAAGTAGGCATATAACCGACTAGGACGTTCTAGATTTATTAACTAATGTAAACGGATTATCAATAAACTAATAAGACTTATTTCTGGAAAGCATACTCAACATTCCTGCCGATCCCAATCGATGACGTCATTCAGGAGTGAATATCCATTAAAAAATAGACTAATTGGTTTCGTTCAAGAGCAACATGGCCAGCAGCTCGTAATGGAGTGTGAAATACGGAGGATGTGCGATAACTATTTGCCCTACCCAAGAAAACACAAAATACCCCTTTAACGTATCCTGGTGGAATATATGCAGTTTCTTCAACCGAAACAAAAGAATGTATTCATTTAAAATATGATGTAGGTCCCATGCTCCGTTATGAAAATTAAGAATTTCAAATCCCACCAGCAGCTAATGGAGAACGTGTTTCATAAAGGTGTAGGAAGACAAAAGTGATAGATACATAAAAATTCTAAGTCATTCTGTCTTACACCATTTTTTAGTGCCTTAGTTTTTATGAGTTACTTAAAAACGACAACAAAGGAGTCATAAAAAGAAACCTCAAATAAAATATAATCCAACCTTGAAAATAAAATAAATATAGATAAAGATGTCAGATAACAATTTAATGAAAGTCAATTCAAAAAGACGATTTGTAAAAAAAATCCGTTTCAAATCTCATTAGTGAGATTGTACATCTGTTTTTAATAACATTTAATGCGTTTAATGGAATTATTATAATAATGAAATAAGTGTTTTGTAATTAATTTTGTTTTAAGTTTTAATCTACATGAATGATGTTCCATTTTTCTGGAACATTTTCAATGGATCTTATTCAATAAGCATCTACATAAAAGCCAGTTGCCTTCAAGGGCAGCACTGAATATTCCGAGAATAACCTTTGAATATTGACATTGAGAATATCCATACAATCTTCATATATGTACTGGACATATTATAATATAAACAGAATATGCTTTGATGAATAA
>JAPWTK010000242.1:640000-691259 GCA_029963805.1 Aromia moschata | reverse complement strand
CCTGGCCTGGCCTGGCCTGGCCTGGCCCTGGCCCCCCCCCCCCCCCCCCTGGCCTGGCCTGGCCCCCCCTGGCCTGGCCTGGCCTGGCCTGGCCTGGCCTGGCCTGGCCTGGCCTGGCCTGGCCTGGCCTGGCCTGAGCCTGGCCTGGCCTGGCCTGGCCTGGCCTGGCCTGGCCTGGCCTGGCCTGGCCTGGCCTGGCCTGGCCTGGCCTGGCCTGGCCTGGCCTGGCCTGGCCTGGCCTGGCCTGGCCTGGCCCTGGCCTGGCCTGGCCTGGCCCCCCCTGGCCTGGCCTGGCCTGGCCTGGCCTGGCCTGGCCTGACCTGGCCTGGCCTGACCTGAGCTGGCCTGGCCTGGCCTGGCCCCCCCTGGCCTGGCCTGGCCTGGCCTGGCCTGGCCTGGCCTGGCCCCCCCTGGCCTGGCCTGGCCTGGCCCTGGCCTGGCCTGGCCTGGCCTGGCCTGGCCTGGCCTGGCCTGGCCTGGCCTGGCCTGGCCTGGCCCTGGCCTGGCCTGGCCTGACCTGGCCCTGGCCTGGCCTGGCCTGGCCTGGCCTGGCCTGGCCCTGGCCTGGCCTGGCCTGGCCTGGCCCTGGCCTGGCCTGGCCTGGCCTGGCCTGGCCTGGCCTGGCCTGGCCCTGGCCTGGCCCTGGCCTGGCCTGGCCTGGCCTGGCCTGGCCCTGGCCTGGCCTGGCCTGGCCTGGCCTGGCCTGGCCTGGCCTGGCCTGGCCTGGCCTGGCCTGGCCTGGCCTGGCCTGGCCTGGCCTGGCCTGGCCTGGCCCTGGCCTGGCCTGGCCTGGCCTGGCCTGGCCTGGCCTGGCCTAGCCTGGCAGAGCCTGGCCTGGGCTGGCCTGGCCTGGCCTGGCCTGGCCTGGCCTGGCCTGGCCTGGCCTGGCCCTGGCCTGGCCTGGCCTGGCCTGGCCTGGCCTGGCTTGGCTTGGCCTGGCCTGGCCCTGGCCTGGCCCTGGCCTGGCCTGGCCTGGCCCTGGCCTGGCCTGGCCTGGCCTGGCCTGGCCTGGCCTGGCCTGGCCTGGCCTGGCCTGGCCTGGCCCTGGCCTGACCAGCCTGGCCCTGGCCTGGCCTGGCCCCCCCTGGCCTGGCCTGGCCTGGCCTGGCCTGGCCTGGCCTGGCCTGGCCTGGCCCTGGCCTGGCCTGGCCTGGCCTGGCCTGGCCTGGCCTGGCCTGGCCTGGCCCCCCCTGGCCTGGCCTGGCCTGGCCTGGCCTGGCCCCCCCTGGCCTGGCCTGGCCTGGCCTGGCCTGGCCTGGCCTGGCCTGGCCTGGCCTGGCCTGGCCTGGCCTGGCCTGGCCTGGCCTGGCCTGGCCTGGCCTGGCCTGGCCCCCCCTGGCCTGGCCTGGCCTGGCCTGGCCCCCCCTGGCCTGAGCTGGCCTGGCCTGGCCTGGCCTGGCCTGGCCTGGCCTGGCCTGGCCTGGCCTGGCCTGGCCTGGCCTGGCCCTGGCCTGGCCTGGCCTGAGCCCTGGCCTGGCCTGGCCTGGCCTGGCCTGGCCTGGCCTGGCCTGGCCTGGCCTGGCCTGGCCTGGCCTGAGCTGGCCTGGCCTGGCCTGGCCTGAGCCTGGCCTGGCCTGGCCTGGCCTGGCCTGGCCTGGCCTGGCCTGGCCCTGGCCCTGGCCTGGCCTGGCCTGGCCTGGCCTGGCCTGGCCTGGCCTGGCCCTGGCCTGGCCTGGCCTGGCCTGGCCCTGGCCCTGGCCTGACCTGGCCTGGCCTGGCCTGGCCTAGCCTGGCCTGGCCTGGCCTGGCCTGGCCTGGCCTGGCCTGGCCTGGCCTGGCCTGGCCTGGCCTGGCCTGGCCTGGCCTGGCCTGGCCTGGCCTGGCCTGGCCTGGCCTGGCCTGGCCTGGCCTGGCCTGGCCTGGCCTGGCCCTGGCTGGCCTGGCCTGGCCTGGCCTGGCCTGGCCTGGCCTGGCCTGGCCTGGCCTGGCCTGGCCTGGCCTGGCCTGGCCTGGCCTGGCCCTGGCCTGGCCTGGCCTGGCCTGGCCTGGCCTGGCCTGGCCTGGCCTGGCCTGGCCTGGCCTGGCCTGGCCTGGCCTGGCCCTGGCCTGGCCTGGCCTGGCCTGGCCTGGCCTGGCCTGGCCTGGCCTGGCCTGGCCTGGCTGGCCTGGCCCGGCCTGGCCTGGCCTGGCCTGGCCTGGCCTGGCCTGGCCTGGCCTGGCCTGGCCTGGCCTGGCCTGGCCTGGCCTGGCCTGGCCTGGCCTGGCCTGGCCTGGCCTGGCCTGGCCTGGCCTGGCCTGGCCTGGCCTGGCCTGGCCTGGCCTGGCCTGGCCTGGCCTGGCCTGGCCTGGCCTGGCCTGGCCTGGCCTGGCCTGGCCTGGCCTGGCCTGGCCCTGGCCTGGCCTGGCCTGGCCTGGCCTGGCCTGGCCTGGCCTGGCCTGGCCTGGCCTGGCCTGGCCTGGCCTGGCCTGGCCTGGCCTGGCCTGGCCTGGCCTGGCCTGGCCTGGCCTGGCCTGGCCTGGCCTGGCCTGGCCTGGCCTGGCCTGGCCTGGCCTGGCCTGGCCTGGCCTGGCCTGGCCTGGCCTGGCCTGGCCTGGCCTGGCCTGGCCTGGCCTGGCCTGGCCTGGCCTGGCCTGGCCTGGCCTGGCCTGGCCTGGCCTGGCCTGGCCTGGCCTGGCCTGGCCTGGCCTGGCCTGGCCTGGCCTGGCCTGGCCTGGCCTGGCCTGGCCTGGCCTGGCCTGGCCTGGCCTGGCCTGGCCTGGCCTGGCCTGGCCTGGCCTGGCCTGGCCTGGCCTGGCCCTGGCCCTGGCCTGGCCTGGCCTGGCCTGGCCTGGCCTGGCCTGGCCTGGCCTGGCCTGGCCTGGCCTGGCCCTGGCCTGGCCTGGCCTGGCCTGGCCTGGCCTGGCCTGGCCTGGCCTGGCCTGGCCTGGCCTGGCCTGGCCTGGCCTGGCCTGGCCTGGCCTGGCCTGGCCTGGCCTGGCCCTGGCCTGGCCTGGCCTGGCCTGGCCTGGCCTGGCCTGGCCTGGCCTGGCCTGGCCTGGCCTGGCCTGGCCTGGCCTGGCCTGGCCTGGCCTGGCCTGGCCTGGCCTGGCCTGGCCTGGCCTGGCCTGGCCTGGCCTGGCCTGGCCTGGCCTGGCCTGGCCTGGCCTGGCCTGGCCTGGCCTGGCCTGGCCTGGCCTGGCCTGGCCTGGCCTGGCCTGGCCTGGCCTGGCCTGGCCTGGCCTGGCCTGGCCTGGCCTGGCCTGGCCTGGCCTGGCCTGGCCTGGCCTGGCCTGGCCTGGCCTGGCCTGGCCTGGCCTGGCCTGGCCTGGCCTGGCGCCTGGCCTGGCCTCGGCCCTGGCCTGGCCTGGCCTGGCCTGGCCTGGCCTGGCCTGGCCTGGCCTGGCCTGGCCTGGCCTGGCCTGGCCTGGCCTGGCCTGGCCTGGCCTGGCCTGGCCTGGCCTGGCCTGGCCCTGGCCTGGCCTGGCCTGGCCTGGCCTGGCCTGGCCTGGCCTGGCCTGGCCTGGCCTGGCCTGGCCTGGCCCTGGCCTGGCCTGGCCTGGCCTGGCCTGGCCTGGCCTGGCCTGGCCTGGCCTGGCCCTGGCCTGGCCTGGCCTGGCCTGGCCTGGCCTGGCCTGGCCTGGCCCTGGCCTGGCCTGGCCTGGCCTGGCCTGGCCTGGCCTGGCCTGGCCTGGCCTGGCCTGGCCTGGCCTGGCCTGGCCTGGCCTGGCCTGGCCTGGCCTGGCCTGGCCTGGCCTGGCCTGGCCTGGCCTGGCCTGGCCTGGCCTGGCCTGGCCTGGCCTGGCCTGGCCTGGCCTGGCCTGGCCTGGCCTGGCCTGGCCTGGCCTGGCCTGGCCTGGCCTGGCCTGGCCTGGCCTGGCCTGGCCTGGCCTGGCCTGGCCTGGCCTGGCCCTGGCCTGGCCTGGCCTGGCCTGGCCTGGCCTGGCCTGGCCTGGCCTGGCCTGGCCTGGCCTGGCCTGGCCTGGCCTGGCCTGGCCTGGCCTGGCCTGGCCTGGCCTGGCCCTGGCCCTGGCCTGGCCTGGCCTGGCCTGGCCTGGCCTGGCCTGGCCTGGCCTGGCCTGGCCCTGGCCCTGGCCTGGCCTGGCCTGGCCTGGCCTGGCCTGGCCTGGCCTGGCCTGGCCTGGCCTGGCCTGGCCTGGCCTGGCCTGGCCTGGCCTGGCCTGGCCTGGCCTGGCCTGGCCTGGCCTGGCCTGGCCTGGCCTGGCCTGGCCCTGGCCTGGCCTGGCCTGGCCTGGCCTGGCCTGGCCTGGCCTGGCCTGGCCTGGCCTGGCCTGGCCTGGCCTGGCCTGGCCTGGCCTGGCCTGGCCTGGCCTGGCCTGGCCTGGCCTGGCCTGGCCTGGCCTGGCCTGGCCTGGCCTGGCCTGGCCTGGCCTGGCCTGGCCTGGCCTGGCCTGGCCTGGCCTGGCCTGGCCTGGCCTGGCCTGGCCTGGCCTGGCCTGGCCTGGCCTGGCCTGGCCTGGCCTGGCCTGGCCTGGCCCTGGCCTGGCCTGGCCTGGCCTGGCCTGGCCTGGCCTGGCCTGGCCTGGCCTGGCCTGGCCTGGCCTGGCCTGGCCTGGCCTGGCCTGGCCTGGCCTGGCCTGGCCTGAACCTAACCTAGCCTAACCTAGTGACCTGCAAACCTAACCACGTTGACCTAACCTAACCTAACCACGTGACCTAACCTAACCTAATCACCTAACCTAACCCCTAAACCTAACCCTAAACCTAACCCTAAACCTAAACCTAAACCTAAACCTAAACCTAAACCTAAACCTAAACCTAAACCTAAACCTAAACCTAAACCTAAACCTAAACCTAAACCTAAACCTAAACCTAAACCTAAACCTAAACCTAAACCTAAACCTAAACCTAAACCTAAACCTAAACCTAAACCTAAACCTAAACCTAAACCTAAACCTGAACCTGAACCTGAACCGAACCTGAACCTGAACCTGAACCTGAAACCTGAACCTGAACCTGAACCTGAACCTGCAACCTGAACCTGAACCTGAACCTGAACCTGAACCTGAACCTGAACCTGAACCTAAACCTAAACCTAAACCTAAACCTAAACCTAAACCTAAACCTAAACCTAAACCTAAACCTAAACCTGAACCTGAACCTGAACCTGAACCTGAACCTGAACCTGAACCTGAACCTGAACCTGAACCTGAACCTGAACCTGAACCTGAACCTGAACCTGAACCTGAACCTGAACCTGAACCTGAACCTAAACCTAAACCTAAACCTAAACCTAAACCTAAACCTAAACCTAAACCTAAACCTAAACCTAAACCTAAACCTAAACCTAAACCTAAACCTAAACCTAAACCTAAACCTAAACCTAAACCTAAACCTAAACCTAAACCTAAACCTAACCTAACCACGCCTGACGCAAACCCCTGACAGAACACCCCTGGCAGAACCCCCCGAGACCTGACCCCAACATAACCACGTGACCTAACTTAATCTAACCACGTGGTCTAACCTAACCTAACCACGTGATCTAACCTAACCTAACCACGTGATCAAACCTAACCTAACCACGTGACCTAACCTAACCTAACCACGTGATCTAACCTAACCTAACCACGTGACCTAACCTAAGCTAATCACGTGACCTAACCCAACCTATCCACGTGACCTAACCTAACCTAAACACGTGACCTAGCTCCTTAGTAAAATACCTCCTCACATTTCTGCACTCCCGTTGCTCCTGACATAATTTTTGAGCGGAAATTATTATTTCATTCTACCCACCTTGTTTTGTCCGGTAATAAAGGAGCAGAAATTTCTACTTTAAAAATTATTCCTTACAAATATTTTTTTTGTAACTAACAGAAATGCGAATTTTTTAATAACTGGTGTTGAGAAACCGCCTACGAAGGGGAGCAACGAAAGGTGCCATGTCAAGAGACAACCCCATCAACCCCCTTTCGGACAGTGCGTGCAAGACACCGAAGGCTCAATCAAAATCCAAGGACGCCCCATGTCGAATTTCAATCCGGTGCGACAGCGGAAACCACCGAAAGAAAGCCGCAGAAAACCGAGGAACGCTCTCGAACCTGCCCTCTTAACGCCCTGAAGGCGACCTCCCGGGAAAAAAACAACGACACCATCGGCAACCTCAAAAATACAGGGGTAGGAAAAAGCTCGACGACGATACATACCTGTATGTACCATTCTCGGAACGGAGAACGAGGGCAAAGAAGGCGATCGAACGCCGGCCGTCGAATTTAATCCAGACAGCAAGAGAGAAGAAATTGCCAAGGGAAATAAGTGAGAAGTGACTTCCTAGTGGAAAAAAGAGAGACTAACCACGTAACCTAACCTAACCACGTGACCTAACCTAACCTAACCACGTGACCTAACGTAACCTGACCACGTGACCAAACCCTAACCAAACCTACCCAAACCACCCCTGATAGAAACCATCCCTCTTTGAAACCACCCCTGGTAAAAACCACCCCTGACAAAACATTCTTGACAAAAAACCACCCTTGACAAAAACCACCCATGACAAAAACCACCCCTGATAAAACCACCCCTGACAAAAACCACCCTTGACAAAAACCACTCCTGACAAACACACCCCTGAAAAAACATCCTTCACCAAAAACCACCCCCGACAAAACAATCCCTGACGAAAACAACCCCTAACAAAAACCAACACAGACAAAAACAACCCCTGACGAAAATCACCCTAACAAAAAAACATCTATGGCACAAACCACCCCTGACAAAAAAAAACAACCCTGACAAAAAACACTCCTGGCAAAAAACCGGCCCTGACAATGACAACCCCCGACAAAAAACTACGCCTGACAAAACACCCCTGGCAGAACCCCTCGTGACCTGACCCAACATAACCACCTAACCTAACCTAACCTAATCACGTGACATAACCTAACCACGTCATCTAACCTAACCTAACCACGTGACCTAACCACGTGAACTAACCACGTGACCTAACCTAACCTAACCACGTGACCTAACCTAACCTAACCACGTGACCTAACCTAGACTTAACCCGTGACCTAGCTCCTGATAATTATTAGAATACCTCCTACCGTCCCTGTGGTCCTGATACCAGGAGCAGAATTTTAAATTTTAGATTAAATATATGCTTCGTGCGAAAACTAAAACAAGGGGTGACCTAATATGTACCACTCGCGGAACGGAGAGCGAGGGCAGAGAAGGCGATCGAATGCCGTCGAATTTAATCCGCGAACGCCCGGGAAGGAAGCAGATAAAAGCAAGAGCCCCGGCACCGGCCCGTCGGTCAGTACGCCTACAGCAAGAGAGAAGAAAGTGGCAAGTGAAAAAAGTGAGAAGTGACTTCCTAGTGGAAAAGCGTTCTGGTGAGACATCTCAACATTACAGATTAAACAGTGTTTGTAACCACATATAAACAATGTAATTAGAAATTTGAAATAATTGGTACCAGGAGCAGAAATTTCCGGTTTAAATGGAACTTACACTTTGTACACGAAACATTACCACGTGACCCAACCTAACCTAACCACGTGACCTAACCTAACCTAACCACGTGACCTAAACATGACAAACCACCCCCTTCCAGAAACCACCCCTGACAGAAACCACCCCTGACGGAAACCACCCCTGACAGAAACCACCCCTGACGGAAACCATCCCAGACGGACACTACCCCCGACGGAAACTACCCCTGATAGAAACTACCCTGATGGACACCACCCCTGAGAGAAACTACCCTGATGGACACCACCCCTGACGAAAACCACCCCTAGAAAAAAAAACACCCTGGCAAAAAACCTCTGGCAAACACCACAACTGACAAAAAACACCCCTGACAAAAAACGCCCCTGGCAAAAAAACCGCCCTTGGCAATGACCACCCTTGACAAAAAACACCCCCGACAAAAACCACCCGTGACAAAAACACCCCTGACAAAACACCTCTGGCAGAACCCCCACGTGACCTAACCTAACCTAACCACGTGACCTAGCTCCTGATAATTATTAGAAAACCTCCTACCGTCCCTGTGGTCCTGATACCAGGAGCAGAATTTTAAATTTTAGATTAAATATATGCTTCGTGCGAAAACTAAAACAGGGGTGTTCCTGTACTCCTAATAACTT
Organism: Aromia moschata; assembly: GCA_029963805.1. Taxonomy (NCBI): domain Eukaryota; kingdom Metazoa; phylum Arthropoda; class Insecta; order Coleoptera; family Cerambycidae; genus Aromia; species Aromia moschata. The sequence continues at coordinate 683,222 of JAPWTK010000242.1, read as the reverse complement.
AGAAAATACCTCCTCGCATTTCTATATTCCTGATACCAGGAGCAGAAATTTTAGTTCAAAATTAGACATTAATCGTTCCGAAATTCAAAACGAAGAGGTGCTTCCGTACTCCCGATGGTTAGTAAAATACCTACCCACATTTCTGCACTCCTGTTACTCCTGATATAATTTTTGATCGGAAATTAAAATTTCATTCTACACCTTGTTTTGTCTGGTAATAAAATAAAATACCTCATCGCGTTTCTGAGCTCCTCATACCAGGAGCAGAAATCCCAACTTCAAAAATTATTCCTTACAACATTTTTTGACGGAATTTTTTTTCGCCTGACATCAGCAGCGGATGTCAATTTCAAATTTATGTATGCATACTAAGGACGTCGTCGTCGGCAACTCCAATTTTATTGGTAAACGCTTGCCTACTGCGAAACTATGAAAGTACATTTACAATTTTACAATTTACGTAATGACAATGACACAATACCTCATCTATACTATTATAACGAGCCATTCTAAAAAAGCGTCATCAAAGTTGGCCGAGCAAAAAAAGATAATATGCATTTCAATTCCTATCTTAAAAAATAACCTTATATTGTCAAGGCTGCCGCATTATGTGAGAGCCAATTTATTGTGACAGCCACTTGACAATAACAAAGTTTAATAATAACTTTTGACAGCTACTTGTCAAAAATTTGACTACAAAGATTTTTCTCTAGTTCATAGCCACATTTGATGACGTTTTTGTTTTTCGCATTGTCGCATTCAATTGTTTCATTTATTACATGCATATTATAATGAGCCGTCCAAAAAAAACGTTATCAAAGTTGGCCGAGCAAAAAAAATACGTATTTCTATTATTCTATCTTAAATCTACAGCCTTTTATTAATAATTTACAATTATTGTGACAGCCACTTGTAAAAAGTTTGACAACAAATTTTCCCTTCGAGCTTCGACATAACAGCTATTTCCATCTCTCACGTTCATAGCCAGATTTCAAGAGGCTTTTTTTGGGGTGGCTCTTTATAAAGCTTACTGGTGGATTGGTATTTTATTTCGGAAAGAAAAAGGAGGATCATGTTGTTATTAGTCCTACATTGATATAGGAAATTGGAGAAATGGACGGTTTCGCAGACGGTACGTTAGATGCTTTCGCATTAGACGTAATTTAAAAATGTTTTTAAAATAATGAAACTTATGGCGGCATTAAATGTTGTCAAAAGTGATTTTTCTCCTGTCAAAAATACCGCTGCATCATCTAACACAAATGCATTTGGCTAGAAAAAATGGCGATCGCTAAATGGATCGCCAGTCTAGCGGTCTGCAAAAATTTGCTGTTTACGATTCAGCGCTAGCCCAGCGCCTGCATGGTTGAATGCGCCCAAAAGATGTAACATCCACTTGTCAAAAGTTTGACAACAACAATGTTTTGTTTTGAGCTTCGACATAACCGCTATTACCAATCTCTCATTCATAGCCAGATTTGATGACGTTTTTGATGACGTTTGACACAGACAATAGGCAGGTGTTATGTTACGTTTTTAAAAAGTGGTGTAGAAATTCAAAAAATTATTTCGCTAAAATTTGTATTCACAGTTTACAATTCACGTTGAATGAGTTTACAAAAAAAAATCGATTTCGTAACCTTTTTCGTCATGGATACATTATAAATTATAATTTAGATATAGATATGTACATACTCGTACATATGTACGTATGTATGTATATTATCCTCAAATCAATAAACCATTTAATATAATAGGCACAGTAGGTATATGAAAGACATTGTAGATAATAAAGAAATAATAATTGTTTGACAAAAAGAAATGTTTTTTTTAATTTATTCAATTTTATACTAGAACTATTAGATATAATCTGCATTTCCCATTTAAATAATTATTAATTATTGTCCAAACTTATTTACAGGTTTACAGTGAAACCCTAAAGACATGTCCATACATACATATGTACATATGTATGTGCACAGCTACTCTTTATTTTATAATTTATTCGCATACCTTTGCAGATTTACGGTGGGTAATAGACCTCTTATTTTTCGGTAGTTCTATAACATACAAAAGGACGTTTAAACCTCCTCAGCGTCCAGGTAAAAAAAATAAATACACACAGAAAATGTTCACGAACCCGCTGGACGTTGCCAAAGATGTTGATTTTATAACAAAAACAGCAAGTAAGTAAAAGGAAATATTTAAAATGTGATAATTATTAGGAGTATTCATCATTTTTATAACGCCTTTTATATGGATATTCCCTACGAATTTAAATCGATTAAAACTTTGCTCGCGACTGTACTTTACTAACTTGAATTGGCCATATACATATGTATAATACATACATATCTCTATCTCTAAATATCTGACGCCCGGAAAAGTTAGGTTATGTTGTCGAGACGTCATTATTTTCTTAATTTATTTTGAAATAATCTTAAAATGAGTTCCAGTATGTATATTTTTGTTTTTATTTTAAGTTATTCTTTCTATATTTTATTATTTTCACTCGTTTTGTGGCGTTTAAGTGCACACAAAAACAACTTTTTTTTCACAAAAAGACTACATTTAATCAATAATGCAAATATGAGAAATAAGTAAAGTAAAAATCTATAATTCATGGATTTTTTAACAGTTGAGAGAGATCCTAACAAAAGGAGAGTAAAACCAGTGGAACAAGCATGTGTGTTGGATTTTGATGAAGAAAGTTCGGATGACAGTGATTTTCGAATCGAGGATCATCCAGATGTTAGTGATGATGATGACGACTCGCTGGATAGCCATGGAGAGGGAAATGGTACGTTAGTGTTTTGAAATATGATTCGCAATATTAGCATTGTAACTGTTGAGCATTCGAAATGTATTTTTTTAGAAAACGAAAGTTGCGAAGAGGAGGAAGAATCTGAAGAAGGGTCTGACCTAGATGAACTAAAACGTTTGAATCTCCCAAACACTAATGGTATTTCGTCAATAGCAGATGTGCTGCATCAGGCGACTATCCAATCTAAACTGAAGGTAAATCAGAAACCACACATTTTGTTACACGTCAACGATAATCTCTTATTTCTTCCTAGTTTAACGAAAAGATGCGCAGATGCTCATTTGCTGTGGATGTTTGGGGGACCAAAGTGATGGCATAAATGAGATTATAGAGTGTGATGGGTGTGGAGTTACGGTTCACGAAGCTTGCTACGGAGTGTCAGACTCCGCTAGTTTGGCCAGTACTGATTCCTTGTCTCCCACGACGCCTTGGTTTTGTGAAGCTTGTAAAGCAGGTTGGTATTAGGCATCAGTGTTAAATCAGAATAATATAAAGCATGTATCTCTCATACCTTAGCGATCCATCATTTTTTAATAGAATGATTCCCACTCTTTCAAACTCTAAATGTAATTCGAACATGTCTTGAATACTTGTCGAGATCAACAGCTAGTAGAAATTACACAGTCACGGTGATTGATTTTTTTGTAGGCGTTAAAGATCCAATATGCGAACTGTGTCCCAACTCTGGAGGAATTTTTAAAGAGACAGACGTTGGCAAGTGGGTGCACTTGGTGTGCGCCCTCTACGTGCCCGGAGTAGCTTTCGGCGAGGTGGACAAATTGACCAGTGTCACATTGTTTGAGATGCCGTACAGCAAGTGGGGCGCCAAAAGCTGCTGTCTGTGCGACGATGAGCGGTTTGCAAGGACCGCGTCTGCATCGGTTGTGATGCAGGAATGTGCCGAACCTATTTTCATGTCACATGGTAATTAAAATTTTTTTAGCGTTTTTAATCATTGCTTCGGCTTTATTATTATAATTTTTTTTTAAATCGTTTATAAATGTGCACCATTTTTTGTTTTATAATGTTTTTTTTTTTTATTTATTTTTTTGTGTGTTTATATTCGTAATTTCTTCGTTGCTTCTTGGCTATTTGGAAAACTGCGGTTTCCTGAATAATGCGTAGATGGTGTTTAATACGATTAATGTCCTTAATATTGTCATGTTGATCTGTGTCTACACAGTCAGTTCTAAAGTCTCCAAGTTGAAACACAAAATTTGAGGTAGACTTTGTTATCAAATTTTACAATTAAAGATGAAATTTATGTGAATTTTAAATGTATGTGAATAAAAACCTCAAATTTTAATACTCATTTATGGCTCACGCGTAAACTAGATATTATATCGGGGAGCTATTGTTTTAGTGCTCAGAGGGAAAGGCTTTCTCTCGGAGGCTCATTCTGAAGAGGTGGATCAGGCCGATCCATTTTACGCTCACTGCAAATTGCATTCGGACAAGACGTTGGTGAAGAAACGAAGGAAAAACTATTTGTCTCTTCAAGTCCGGACGCACTACAGACGAATCCAGTTCGAACAAGAGGGACACAAAGAGACCCCGGAACAAGTGCGGATCCAGAGGAAATTAGAAAAGCAAAAAGTGCACTATTTGAACCATAAGGGTCTGAAACCTCCACCTTGGGGTAAGTCATGTAATAATTCAGCGAGCGTTAAGTGGTTGCCGTCGCTTATCGCTAATCTGTCAACTGCTTGTGTACATTTTTCCTTGAGATTTCACGTAATGCGTAGTGTTGTGTGATGTTTTGCAGTGCCGACGCAGAAAATGCCCAGGTTATTGACTACCAGCGCTTCTGCTTGCCGGAAACTGTTGCGTAAGGCGGAACTGATGGGCATAAACACGTTGGCCCTGGAAATGCAAGAGGCTCAGGCGGCCGCTCTAATAGACGTGAGGAAGAAGTGGCACATCCCCCGCCTTTACTGTTGAGTTTATCGCCTACTATCTAGATCGAAACGATCGGTTGAGGGATATGAAAACCACTTTGGAGAAGTTGATGGAGGACAATAAGACACTACTGGATGAGCAGCAGAGCCTGAGAGTGAAATACGATGAGGTAAGAGTGAGAAATCGCGATTTAGTAGAAATATCATTTCCATCATACTAAAATGTCACACTTCCAACGAAATAATAAATATGAGGTAAGGGGAGCCACAAGTTTCCGGAATTCAAGTTTAGCCCTTGAACCAGTGGTAATATGGCGGTCTTCCTCTGTACATCGTGCCTCCCAGCCGTACTGCGAACTTAGGAGAAAGTGCCACGGAAACGCATCGAATATGACGCATCTCTTCTGTTAGTCGGACTGCGCCCAACATCGTGAACCGATATTTGACCTTCTAACTTCTCAAATAGCTCAACATATCTTTTTTTTTTTATACTGCCACGAGCAAAAAATTGTCCTCTTTGCCAGCCTATCCCTTGTAATGACTACAAAATTAACAAAAACATTCAGAAAATCGATTTGTGAATTGTGTGAAAAGATACACATTAATTGTTACATTATCAATCGGAATAAAATTTTACAGGTTGAACAAATTGATTCGAAATCTAAAAGTTCCCTGAAATCGCAAATGACAGTCCCGCTTGAGGATGAATCTTAAAAAATATTTACAGTTAGTGATATTAACTTTCTGGTAGATTATGTAAAATTTTTCCCGTAGGTACTTAAGAAAAACACAGAGGTGACGTCAAAGAACATCGATCTGAAGCAAACTATTCACAAGTACCATTCGGCTATTTTGAGTGCGTGTCCGACAAAAAATTTGCCCAACATCGACGACTTGGGCAAACCTCCCGTGGCCAGGGCGCCGCAGCCCATGATGGTGCCCACGGCCGCTGCTCTTAAGATGGGAGTCGGCTTTCCGTTGAAGAATATTCCGGCCGGGAGAGGCGACAGGGTGCTGAGCAGTCACGCGAACAAAGGTACCCACCCGCCTATTATCGTGTGGTGTATGGTGTGTTGTAGGAGGCACGCTCTCCCCTTCTCTCTTTTACAATAATTCAGAGAAGTCAGCTACTCTTCATTCGAACATAGTCTACATTTATGTGATTAATATATTTATGAGGTAGAGAAAAGAGGGAGAGTGAAACGTAAAGAGTCCATTTTTGAACTTCTGATTTGGGTCGAAGGGTTTGGCGACGTTTCTGTAGATATTCTGTTGAAAATGTGTACCTGTGTACCTGTGATTTTAAGCAACAGTGAGTTTTCAGATCCGCTAATGCTCAACGAGTGCGGAATTTGCCGCCAGAGGAGAGACCAGCACCTTCTCGCAAAGTGCGACACCTGCCACCTGTACTATCACCTGAACTGCCTGAATCCGCCCCTGAGTCGCCTTCCGAAGAAGTCCAAGCTGTACGGCTGGCAGTGCTCCGAGTGCGACAAAACGTCGGATTCCGAAGTGGAGGAGGTGAAGACCCCTCGCCGCAGCCGCAGCCGATACAGCAGGGAGAACAAGTCGGATCAAGAGATGCCGTCGCCTCCGAAACTCATCATCAAAGCCGTGGGACCCGCCGAAACGAAATCCAATCCCACCAGTCCCCTGCTTCACGTAAGAAAACATTCCCACTCCAATAAGAATCCCAAACCTGGTTTGTCCGCGTCGCCCGACGTGCGCATACAGGACACGTCCCTGAACAGCACCACCGAATCCAACGGCATACAAATCTTACTCGACAACGGCGTGGAAGGGCACAAGTCGGCTAAAAAGCGCAGGAGGGAGAAACACAGGAACAGATATTCCCCCGACCTGGGCATCTCTTCCAGGGAGCACAAAAGGAAGAGAAAGAAGAAGAGCCTGGATATCGAGGACAGCCTTCCGCATCCCAGAATAACTATTAAGGTTCGGGAGATTTATTATTTTGTAAAAAGACCTTTCATTTTCTCATTCTAGATCAAGCCCATCCCGTTGCCGGCAGGGGAAGTCGCGTCCGAGTCGAATCCCCAATGCTTTTATGTTCCCAACGAGGCGGACGACAACGCGCCCCCGCCGAGATCGCCCTTCAAAGTGGCGGAAATAGAACAGAGAGACACCAGGAAGAGCAGAAGCCCCAGGGTTTCCGATGCTGGAAAGGGCGAGGAAAACGTTAAGGCGGCAGTAAAAAAGACACCGTCTGTCATCGGTGGCAACGTGTGCGACGTTTGTCGAGAGGAAGGCACCAACACTGATTCAGTAAAGTAAGTTGTACGTTTACTTTTGGGTTTTTGCATTGAAACCGATAATAATGTGTATGCATATTGGCTTGCGAGGGTCTAGCATTTATCAACAATTTTTGTAATAAAAAATACAAAACTTATTGATAAAGACTAGTGAGCCTAAATGTGACTTACCTATAAAGTATGTATCGTTAGAAATTGTGCAACGCCTCTGTTGCGTTAACACTGAACTTAATGACACGAAAATATCGTCTTGCTTACGTTCCTCTTAATATAAAATACAATAAGTGATGCACATAAATACTCGTATATATCGAATCTTATCAAAAGAACACCTCTAAACTCAGAACACATCAAAAGAATCGGTTAAACGTGAATACAGAGCGTGCATTTTTAGATGCGACGAGTGCCAGAAGAATTATCACTTTACATGTTTGGACCCACCTGTGAAGAAGAGCCCGAAGAGACGAGGATACTCTTGGCACTGCGCCGACTGCGATCCCACTGTAAGTTTGCGGTGCTCCATTTGACTTGCAACATTAAGTGTTTCCTCTTTTGTTTTTCAGGCATCAGAATAAGGATGGATTTGTTTAAAAACGTATTTCAACTAAAATGTATTTATAGGTCTGCTTGTATTCTCATTATTCAAATAAATTTCTTATTTTAATGGTCATTTAGTCGTTTTCAGTAGCAATTTCTTTTAGGCACACAGGTAGATAAGTTGACAACAATCAGCATTAGCGTGATTTGAATAGTTTATTCATATCATTTCTCTTCATATAGTGGGAAACGATGCTGATCCGTGGATAAAGTTAGTAAAAAACGTAATAAAGCGATATTATTACACTCCGAATCTGTGTGACTGGTAATGTTAATACCAGCATTCATTTGCGAGACCAGTTCAGCGTTGCTTACTTACTGTCTGACTGTGGTATATTAAGTTACGGCATATTAATCTTAATTTAATTAATAATCTTTTGATAAATATATTTGCTAAAAATATACCTCTAACGCGGCGTCCTACGTGGGCGACAAGAAGCGGCCGGCGCGTTCGAGGCGGTCGACGCTGTGTTGGTGGCAAAAGCGACCAGAGTGTCCTACGTGCAGTTTACAAAGCATACAATTTGTGTGTTCGACAAACGTAGACTGACGCGGCAGTCGCGGAAATATTAAATAATTTGGATGTAGGACACAACATATGATCTCAATACGTTGATATTCACCGCGTCGGCCGCGTCGGCCGCGCCGGCCGCACCGGCCGCACCGGCCGCTTCTTGCCGCCCACGTAGGACGCCGCGTTAATGACACCATAATTTCCCGCATATCTTCTTAATTATCTTGGATCTTATAACTTTTGTTCTGATGTGTACATTCCGTGGAATACAGGCTGAAATGAACACCACTGGCTTTCATTCTGCAGAATTCTAGTTCGGTTTATACATTTCCACCACTTCTATGTCAGATTTAGTACAAATCAAATGAAAATGCTGTCGTAATGCAAACATTTAATTAGTGTAAATGTGTAAATAAACAGCTCTAAAAAAAATACGCGCCTTTTTTTTATAGAATATATGATTACAGACAAGTAACAATATAATTAACAAATACAGTACATGGTTCGTTAAAATTCGTGGACATTAACAACTGACACATTAGTAGAATCAAAGAATATGTCGTGGTGAGCGGAATTATGAGGAACTGAACGGGCATTAACCCAAAAAATCCTGGCGCGATTTGCGTGTATGAAGGTAGCCAACTCTTGTTGGTATTTTTCAAGAGTTTTATTACTCTCCTTTCTACATATGACTAGAAGGACTAGCTGCGGGTTGTCCTTCACGAAGGTACAAAGAGGATTCGCAGAGGCTGAGTTGTGCAAGAGTTTGACGGTATCACAGCTTATATAAATTCTTATTAGATTCTTGGGCTCCAGCGCATTCAAAGTGTCCAGTAACTTATTCAACACAATATCTCTATGATGTAACCTAAAAAAAAATATTGTTAGTTTCGGAGTATTTAAATTACGCTCATTTGCAATTACATACCTAAAATGCTTTAGACTAGTTGCATATTTTAAATTATCACATAGGTTTGACATGAACGTTTGATTTTTTACAACGCACACCAAATGTAACGATTCTAGACGTCGACACTTTGTGAAAACCTAAAACAAAAGATATAAAAGAAAGTACCTACATTCAACCCAAGTTAAAACATTAATTTTATTTTTTGAACAGAGTTGGTAGAATTGGTTATATTATGGTAGTTGGTGTTCACAATATGTGGTATAATTATGGGATGTGGTATAATTATGATATGGCATATACAGGGTATTCCATATCGTTTGGTTCAAATTTCTAGAGCATAAAGTTGACTAAAAAACACAATTGTGGTAGGTCGACGTCTATTCGTTCCAAAGTTATAGGCCCATGAAATTATAAACAATAAATAAACAGAATAAAATCCACGTCTAATTTTAAATGACACACAATGGATTGGTCAAGGGGTGCTGTCGCATGGCAACCTGGACCTCTTGAATTTAATCCATTAGATTTTTACTTCTACAGGTGCACGAAACTTTAATTTCTTAGTTAAACTACACTTTAATCTACAAATTAGGTAACAATTAAATGTATCTTGTCCTGTAATCCTGCGCCTTTAAAAAGGATGAGTGCCTTTTTTAATGCATTTCTACCTCTCAAATAGATCGCTAATAGATGTTCACACCGATCATCTTTTATCACCACTCAACCAACTTTTTAATTCTACAGCATATTTTAGTGGGTACCTCTTTTAGGAATGATCCGTCCAATTGAGACGGCACCTCTAAACTCAACTTATTCAAATGTTCGAATTTTTGGATGGCCGAATATGCAGACATGACAATTTCATCATTGCATCTAAAACGATAAAATTAGAATAACTCTCTCTCTATATATCGAGATCATGTTTAATACTGTGGACAAGCTTCAAGCTCCAATTCCCTTAGGTTTGCAATATTTTCCGAAATTTTCCAAAAAGGATGCTTCGTTGAACTTCTCTGTCTCGGACTTTTTAGGTCACCTTTATCCGCTGCTTCTGTCTGAGAGCCTAAAATGTTACGAAAGGGGAAAACGGGACAAATCAAAGAATGTGTTCTCACTCGGTAATAAAAAAAAGAGTGGCTCACCCCTACAACTTTTGTTTTCAGAGATAAAGCTATAAAATTTTATGATTGGACATTGGACTTCCACTTCCAAATATTAGGAGAAATGTTTTTATTTTAGTGCTTAGAAGGTTGTAACACACTGTTACAAACGAGTTGATGCAAACGATAGACAAAAACTTACTAGACAGAAAAATACTTACTTCCAAACATACAAGCCCGAAGTCGCAATTTCTTTAATTCCCTCGAGTGCTTTGATGTCAGTATTTTCATGGCACATGAAATATATTTTAAATTGCAAAATATATTAGGCTGGCAAAAATTTAGTTCCTCGAGACGGGTGTTGTTTAAGCATTTTTGTATGCAAACTTGCTGAAAAAAAAAAAACAATGTGTTTAATAAATGTTAATAAACAATAGTGTGGTCATTTTAAATGTGTATTTGTAAATCTCATACAACAATACATACGAGTAATGTATTTTCATAGAACACAAAGTATGCCATACCTTACTTTCTTTAGGTCCATAAGCCAGGTCATGCAGTAATGTATAAAACACTCCAAGGGCGTCTTCAGTTTCACTTCGTTTTGGTTCAGAAGACGGAACATGGGGCTCAGTTACTGATGTATGCTTTGGTGTTTGACCAATTTTTTCTGTAAATAAGTAAAAAATTATTTAAAAATCAAAAATGGCATTTTTTGTATGCTGTGAATTAGGTACAGTGGATTCTCGTTATAACGCAGATTTAGGGCCATGAAGCAGACTCTTGTCTTTAAGCTGATTCACTTTAATGAACGAATATAAAAAAAATGGACATTCAAACTGTCCCATTTTCCCCATTTTCACTTATATCAGTTCTGTGTGTTTGTATATGTACAATTATTTGTGCAAACAATATTTTGGAAGAATTTCTGAAATGCTCTGACATATTAACCTGTGTTATAATTGAATCCGTGTAATATATTGCAGCAGTTAGTTTATATATAAATAAGTACTTGCAATATTGAATTTTGCATCTTGACAGAACCATTGATTTTAATTCACGTTTCATGGATCAATAAAATTAGCATTAATCTAATATGTAATAATTTTCAGTGATATAGAACTAAGTATTCTTTCTCTTTGTCAAGTAACAAAAAGTTGTTATTACCAAAAATCAGGTCTGTTCCGGGCCCGTGTCTTCTGCATTCAAATGTTAGGGTGAGTCCCTGGTCTTCGAAATCGTACCCAGGTACGGGGATCTTGGACTTTATCACAACCTTTTCAAGATTCTTTAGTAATCGCACAATGTTTTCATAATGAATTCCCACAAAAGTGGGGTCCTCGTCAGAAATCTACAAAACTCCCATCATACAATTCCGTTACAGACTCGTAGATAAACCAAGATAAATCACTCTCTAAAGAACATTACTTATAATTAATAACAGTTGCATTGATTAAAAAATACAACAGATATTATGCCTTCTCAAGGTCGTCGATTTGTACCACTAGTACAGTAACTTAAATGCAAGGCTTGAGGGACCAACATTTTAAAGTTATCCCAGCACGTACATGTACAAATTATTTCGTGTACAGTAGCTATTTGTCGGTTCCATAATTTAATTTTCATCATCGTCTAAAATTCTTAAATGTCTGAAAGACCAAAAGATAAATACACTTAATTAATAATATGCTCGAACGAAGTCATAGATGAGTTCTCTCAAGTCAGCTTAAGGAGATACAGTGGACAGTGTATCCCCTTGTACACCCTTGTACACTTCTCCTACTCCTATTTTAGATATCAGAAATAACATTTTTTTTTATGCTTTACTGTTTACTGTCACGAGGTTATACTTATTTTGTTATTCTAAAACCATTTTGTAAAAATAGCTAAATAGCGCAATTGTTCAGAAGTGAGAAAACATTATACTCTAATGAAACAAACAATCCCAAATTCCATTGAAGAAGGTAACAAGCTGACGCTATTATTATACTTTTTTTCTAATCAACTAATTAAAGTTTAAGCAAAAATATATATAACTAATTCCAAATTATACCTCTATTTTATATACCTCCCTAGAGTACGATTTATCAAGTTGATAAAAAAATATTTACACATATTCTTTACCCATAATTCTTTCAAATGTAAGATTTCTTCAAAAAACATATAGAAATTGAAATCCCATCCCTTTGTTACTATGCATAAACACAATGACTTCAGGGATTTCAATCTTTTCGCTGCGCAAACACTTTCTTCTTGAATCTCTGCCTGATTAATGCTGACTGCAAGTTTTTTTTAACTGAAAAAAAAATGTAGATACAATTTTTTTATAAAAAAAAAAAAAACATTCAATAAAGTCATTATTCCCAATTACCGACTTTTTCTGTAAAATGCTTGCACCAATTTCAATATTCATTATAAAATAAAGAAACATAATGAATTACATTGTACACATAACATAGAAGTATTAAGTAAATTGGTACTAATAGGAATCACTGGCCTAATGAAAATTTACGTTAAAATCGCCCTCTCATGTCTCAGATGGATACCGACTGTCTGAGAAGAGCGGATCCCAATGAAAATAGTCCTCAGAAGAGTTGCCAGCTCTGACCAAGCGATCAGCAAGGAACGATATATTGAAAACCAAGCTATACAGGGTGTTCCACCTAAGGCGGATTCATCCATAACTCTGTTATTAGAAATTTAACAAAAAAGTGCTTTGGGTGGTAGTTGTATGGAATAATTGTGCATATGAGGAAAATATTTTCAATTATATAGGGTACTCCGTTTATTCTGCACGCCACCTAACTTTGTTATTTTAAATGGAACACCCTGTACATTTTTACATTTTTTGATTCCCCGTTTAATTCTAGGTCGACTTTGTTAAAGGTTCCCTATACCTATCTCTTATAGTTTTTGAGATATCCAACTGTCTTTGAAAAAAAATGACAATTTCAGCTCTTTGAATGAGGCCCAATAGTATTTAAACCATAAAAGATAGAAACCTGCGGTTTGGACGATTAGATTTAGCACAAATTACCCTATCTTTTTCACTATGGGCAAAATGGATACGTTATTCAGAGCCGGAAATATCGGACCCTACATTTGACAATTTTAAAACGTGAATACTATTTTTTTTTTCAAATGGCATGACTCATATTAAATAGTGCCGTTGGATGCGAAATTAAATCCCCTTTCTACTTATATCGGGTTATCAATACTTATCGCCAACAGTTTTCCAAGAATATTTGATTCTTTCTAAAGTTTGCAAAAATCGAATGTCTACAGCGTCACGTAGGCATTGCAATTCCGTTGCTTATTGCACTATTTGACGTATAAGCCAAACTAAACGTCATTTTAGAGTTGACTAGCTTTGACTTGTTATTTTACTGTGAAAACATGTTAAAGTGTATCATAATATTTGTGTATCAATGTCGCTGACGCAGGAAGAAATGGTTGATATGGTTTTTGTTCTTGGTGCTTGCCACCGAAATCCGTTATTGGCATCAAGAGTTTATGCACAACGCTATCCGGACATTCTTTTCAAAAACGAATCCACATGTGTATTAACCAAAACGGAGAATATTTTGAGCAGTCATTGTAAATCAGCAGGCTAAGTTTATGTAGCCTTTTCTTGATTGTGTTCCCTGTCTTTGTTTGAATTTCGTTTCAGTTGTGTTCTATTTTAGTTGTTAGTGGTTTAGTTTTTTTTGATAAACCACTTTTTAAACATCATTTTGAGCAGTTGTCATTCAGTAGGCTAAGTTTATGTCGTTTTTTTCTTGTTTCGTTCCACTTGCGTTTAATCAGTTGTTGTTAATGGTTTATTTTTGTTTGCTAAACCACTTTTTAAACATGCCAGTAAGTATTATTACTGCCAGTCCCAAGCCTGACAAAATGTGAGGGAAAAGTGATTTTGCAACGCCTACGTGACGCTGTAGACATCCGATTTTTGCAAACTTTAGAAAGAATCGAATATACTTGGAAAACTGTTGGAGATAAGTATTGATAACCCGATATCAGTAGAAATGGCATTTAATTTCGCAACCAATGGCACTATTTAATATGGGTCATGCCATTTGAAAAAAAAATAGTATTAACATTTTAAAATTGTCAAATGTAGGGTCCGATAAATCCGGCTCTGAATAACGTATCCATTTTGCCCATAGTGAAAAAGATAGGGCAATTTGTGCTAAAGCTAATCGTTCAAACCGCAGGTTTTTATCTTTTATGGTTTAAATGCTATTGGGCCTCATTCAAAGAGCTGAAATTGTCATTTTTTTCAAAGACAGTTGGATATCTCAAAAACTATAAGAGATAGGTATAGGGAACCCTTAACAAAGTCGACCTAGAATTAAACGGGGAATCAAAAAAATGTAAAAATGTACAGGGTGTTCCATTTAAAATAACAAAGTTAGGTGGCGTGCAGAATAAACGGAGCACCCTATATAATTGAAAATATTTTCCTCATATGCACAATTATTCCATACAACTACCACCCAAAGCACTTTTTTGTTAAATTTCTAATAACAGAGTTATGGATGAATCCGGCTTAGGTGGAACACCCTGTATGCATATAAAATTAACGAACTTCTAATAAACAAGGTGCAACCATTTTTCCATAGATAAATACATAAATCACAAAATAATTAACCTTTTCATATTCAAAAATATCATCTTCCTTTAGGCCTAATTCTGTATGAACAGCATGTAGTTCTTCAAGATTTTCCAACTGGTTTATTAATTTTCTCAAATCAGCAACTGGTATCCAATATAAATTATCGATATTTAGAATTTTTATATGAGTATAGTTGAAGTCTATATTGATCAGTGCATATAAATTAATATCCTTAAGTTCAAATCTGCGTGAGAAGTCTACTTTCCTAAAAATAAATTTGTTATTTAACCTATTTTAATTATAATTTTAAAATTACTAACGGAGTTGTAATTGTAATTTTATAAATGCTCATGAGATCAATAACACATAATTTAATATCTAACTATTTTCCTACATACATATGTAGGAAAATACTCAAAACTAAGAGTACCAACATTACTGTTAACTCTTGGGCTGTAATAAATATGTGAAAAAAGAAAACTGCACATTAGGCGTTACTTAAGCTTAAGTAAGTAATAAGTTTCACATAAGGATCACAGATGGGTCCTTAGATGGGCAGTATATTTGTTAAGAATTGATTTTAAAATTTTATACCATCACATTCTACATTAGGATTTATTTATCCCATATTTTTTTTGTCCGGTACTGGAATAATAACAATTGCTTAACAACTCTGTATCCTTCACAACATTAAAATACTTTGGAACTTGTTTAATATTCCCTACACTTCCCACAACAGGAAGGTGTAATACTTACTGCTTTTAATACTAATTGTAAGCTCACATGTATTATATTCCGTATTTTTTTTATGTACTACATTATATAATATAAGCATAACTTTTTTATTTTTATGCAGCTATTAAAATTACGACCCATAACTCTTAATAAATATTCTGCCTGGATATATAATTGAGACGTATATTCACAAGAATCAAATTCCTTTTCAAAAACACTTATTCTTTATTCTTTTCCTCGATTCCTAAATATCACAAAAACTTGATGGCATGCAACAGGATAACAAAAAAATGTTTTTTTTTGGAACATAAAACTAACAAAAACCCATCATATCATATACAGTATAATGTACTTACCTAACAATACTACTTTCTTTTAAAAAACAATTATTTCCATAAGCTCTGCAAAATTGTAATAAATCATACGTATCTAAGTAACTTAATATCTCACACAAAATTTCAGTAGGTATTTGATCCATTATTTATGTACGTATATCTAGCAATCTAAAAATAAACAAGATTTGTTCAACTGTGCTAATATTCTGATTACTGAAATAACTAGGTACTATCCATTTTTTATTATGTAGGTATTTTTATTTACCTATCCGTTTTTATGTCATACTCACCTCACATCCTCACATCATAGAAGTTCCCAGAAATGAAGATGAAATTTGAATAACAAAAAACACGTCGATAAATTGATTGATTTTGCCCTGGGACCCGGGCAAATATATATGAACGGCGGTTGGCAACCTGTCACCCACCCGCTATTTTCAGCAGCCCACAAGAAAAAAATTTAAATCAAACTTCCTTCTGAGTTCCCAATTTTTATTGCCATCAAGAAAAATTACAGCAATTTTTATTGCGCGCACGCGTGTTTGTGTTTATTTGTTAAGAAATTGTCCAGACATAAATACGCATGCGCGCAATAAATATTGCTTTAATTTTTCTTGATGGCAATAAAATTTGCGAACTGTAAAGACCACTTAAGAGTTATTTTTCAAAGCTGTCCGTTTTTGAGAAGTCACCACAGGGCATCTTGTGATGTCAAACTCCTTTCATCAAACTCCTTCGTAATGCGTCGACCATTATATTTCTCTTGTCTATGGTTTACCGGCATATACATAGGCTATAGGCCGCTTTACACTGCAATTCTTATTGCCGGCAGAAAATATGCAGCAATTTTTGATTGCGCGCACGCGTATTTATCTGTTTGGACAATTTCATAAATTCATAACAAATAAACACAAATACGCGAACTAGAGTTGCCACTTCAGAGAGGCCGCTGACCCGATGATTGGTCCGTGGCGGGAGGGGGGGGGTGGAAGCAGCGCGCAATATTTGAAGAAGGCGATTTTTGTGACGAATTGTGTTTTTGAAGAAATACAATTGAACACAATTGGTTGAGTTGTGTTGAATACGATCTTCGTGACGTAATAAATACTATCTATAAATTAAATAGATTTTAATTAATTAATTTAACATTAAATTAACATATATCTAGATTGCACTAAGATAATATCTTACATTACACTATATACAGAGACAGAAACGCGCCAGAATTCAAACAAATAATCTATATTTTAAACGACATATACATGGAACTATTATATATGATTCACAATTATATAAATTTATAAATACAAATTTCAATTTCAAAGCTGACCTAGAGAATAACGTAAGAAACCCGGAGCCCGGTGATACTTCGTGGAAACCCGGAGTCTCCGGGTCATTTTCATGGAGGTGGCAACTCCTAACGCGAACTCCCAATTAAAATTGCTGCAATTTTTATTGCGCGCACGCGCACACATTTCGGGCATTTATTGCCAATTTTGTTTTATCGATTTTGCAGAAAGTTTAGAAGAGATCATCTGTGATCATTACAGAGACATTAAAAATTGTTATTATATAATTAAAAATTGATTAAAAACGTCATCAAATTTGGCTACCAACAAGAGAGATGGAAATAGCGATTATGTCGAGGCTCAAAACGAAGCTTTGTTGTCAAACGTTTGACAAATGGCTGTCACCAATTTATTGTAAAATAAATAATGGCTGTCACATAATGTACCTAAGAGCCAAGAAGTAGTTCCAGTCTTCTTGGAAATGTTCTTATTTTAAGTTCCTTTGACTTTTTTTGTTTTCAAATAATTTCCGTTTCCTATGTCAATATGTTTTGATACTGTATTGTTTTATATGTTCGCTATTGTAGAAATAAATAATTTCAAGCAAAACGTTTTTAATTATTCCACCTTCAATAATAAAATCATAAGAGCAAATCAATTTTTTATGCAGCAACGTGTTTGCTCTATTTAGATGTTTTGTGATGTCGTGTTTCTATTGGGTATGGATCGCCTGGGCTAGGCAAATACACCAATGGGATTACTACCAACTGCCACTTATGCAACGGAGCCATTTCGTTATTTATAATTTCTCCTCAGATTTGGGACTTTAGAAAAATGCCAACTTCAAAGTCGATTATTTAATTTCTGAAAATTATTATTAATGTTATTATTATAATCCAAAATGTCTAGTTTGACTTACTTTACTTTCTTTAATGCATCAGGTTGATGCTGAAATTATTACGACTTCAAGGACATCTGGCACCATTGCACCAGTGTGCTTATCCTCATCCGGGGAACAAAGTTGAGAGTTGAGAGAAGTGACCATTCCATCAAACGAAAAGGAGAGCTCCCCGTTCTCTCAAAATTTTAAACCGCATTCTCATGGTGGGTTCATGCAGAAATTTTTAGTAATAAGAATAAGAATAGTAATAAGCAAAAAAGTTAAACCTAAAAGCCCCTCAACCTTCCCTTTTTATTACCCAGTTCATGCAGTAAACATAATTTTTAGTAATAATTTTAAAAATAAGGATTTGCTGCATAACTGGGTCATAAAAACGAAGGTTTAACTTTTATCTTATTACTATTCTTATTTTATTACTAAAAATATACCCACCACACCGTGCGAATACAGACATTGTGGCCATATATACTAGTGTATTCAAGACTACTTAGTAGTCTATTTAGCTTATTATAGTAGTTAATATATGTCAAATATGTTATTATTGAACTACATTTCATCCGTCATTCGTATGAATTACCAATATGTTTTGTGCGTGCGAACTTTCATGACAGTTTGAGTTTTTCCTCTCCTATCTTATAAATATAATAAATGGGCGCATTCAGGAACGCTCAGCGGCTGAGTAGCTCACTTAGCTACTTCCCTGAATGGACGTGGCCAGATGGTCCATATATCTAACACTCCTATATTGCTAGAAGGGTCTGGAGATTGGCGAAATCACCACGGTGCAGACATACAGGTATATGTGTCTGTCTCTCTCTCGTAACTACTTCGAGTCTTACGCGCATGCCCGAGAATTGAATATCCAGTCACACACGTCAATTACTCGTGACGCTTGCGCACAACAGGTCAAGTAGTCATTTGCTGTCTCACTAACCCCGTGACACCTCTACTTACGGGAACCAGCAATATAGGAGTATTAGATATATGTGGCCGACACTTTTTTTATCTCAGCGGCTGACCAATTTACTAAGCCTAAAATATTATTGCTGAGATGCTGACTGGACAATAATTCTATCATGATTCTCTCTATCGTTTTATCTGTGCTGTGAGCAACTGAATTTTAACCTACTTTTAAACAGAAGTTATAGAAAAGAAAATATTGCTTGTTTTTAGAGAAAAGTATGGAAACGAAAACGAACCTTTGTCCTTTAAGTGTCTTTAAGCACAGAATATGGCAGGGAATTATGAATCCATGATTCATGAAAGTTATCTATGCCATAGAACATATTACGTTTTCTAGATCTTTGCGAAACTCATACAAACGATTCGGAGCGTTAAGCCGCTGACAGTCAGAAAAGGCTAACTACTAACACATAGCGGTCAGCGGCTGAGCGTCCCTGAATGCCCCAATTTCATTGTAAAGCCACAGATAATAAACTATAATTAAAACCAAAATGTTATTACTCAAAGCAACATAAAATACCCTACCTATTTATCCTAAACCGCAAAAAGTATTATAGTGTATGTTTTGTTTATATAAATATAAAAATTTTGTATATGTAATATGTAGGTACATAACCTAGAAACCAAACTATAAAGCACGGAGTTTTTAGAAGTTTTTTTTGCACGGAATAATCGGTTTATTCTGTCTTAACAGGCTATGCGCATGCGATTCTTCTAAAATCATATTCTCTTGGTTGTTAGCATAAAGAAACCAAATATTTGGTTTCTTTATGGTTGTTAGTTAGAGAAAATATCTTCGTAAATTCTATTAAAACTTGTAGGAAGTGAATGGCACAAGAATGGTTCAGAATACTAGAATACGGCTTTACAAATCTTAAGAGAAATATGGTGGACTTTCTCATAGGAACGTTCAAACTCACTGTCTGAGGATAAGCACCCAGTAGTCCGAGGTCTTGATTACTAGCTTCACCCCCGTGATGTACAGGGTTATTCATTATAAATTACCCACCCCTTTTCATCGTTATTATTGCATATAGAAAAAAAAAATTAAATAAAACTTTCCGAACCCTAATTATCATTTATTTATACATATTTAAATTTCCTAAAAAGCTTTGTTATATATTTTGTATAAATATTTGGACTTTTTCTTCCTCACTGTAAACCATTTTAATTATTTCATTAAAAAATGGCATATATCAAATATAATAGTTGTCATTTTCATAGCTTACTTTAATAATGTTAACTTTTTCATATTACAGATACTAGTTCAACTAATGGTGGGTTCATGCAGAAATTTTTAGTAATAAGAATAAGAATAGTAATAAGAATAAAAGTTAAACCTTCGTTTTATAATGACCCAGTTCATGCAGTAAATCCTTATGTTTAAAATTATTACTAAAAATTATATTTAGTGCATGAACTGGGTCATTATAAAACGAAGGTTTAACTTTAATTCTTATTACTATTCTTATTCTTATTACTAAACATTTCTGCATGAACCCACCATAAGATAGGTATTCGACGTTTAATAACTCAAAAACTATATAAGATAGGGTGAACATATGGTATATTTTTGTAATCAGGAAAAAATGATCATTCCAAAAATGTAATAATATACGGGGGTATCCCATTAAAAAAAAAACATTTATTTTTTGTATCCCCCTGAAATCTACACGTTGCTGTACTTTTGACAGCATTTTAACAAAATTCATAAGTAAGTCATAACCACACAACTTTTATTTCAAACTTATTTTTCTATAGGCAATAATAACGACGATAAGGGGTGGATAATTTATAATGAATAACCCTGTAGCTACATTGTCCTAGCTCATGTTTCCGTGCAAGGCAAAACAAACATACATACATATGTATGTTCAACAGTTTATTATGTATAATACTTCCAAACATAACACAAAGAATGAATCACAAAATCATGTCAAAGATTACTATTATTATCTACATATTACAAATAATGTAACATTGAATTTTTTTTCTAAATCTAGGAAATTTATTAATGACAAAAAGCTAATATTTTGATATATGTACATATGTACCTAATCTTTAATCTTTCAATGAATTTCAAAAAACAACTTTTCCTTATCACGAGAAGGTATAATGTAAAATAAGTCATTGTTGTAAACAGTCACACGTTTTCTAAAATTCGTCAATTCGAATGACAGAAACATTAGTATAGTTAAAGATTATATCGTGATGAGCAGCTGGTATTGGAAAAACACCCATAAATGCGGAAACATCATTTTTAACATAAAATACTTTGGCAGGATTTCCCTTTTTAGAGTTATTGAGTATTTTTTGAATGTTACTATTTTTCCTTGGCTGTATTTTTACTAACGATGAGTAAGAAAAATACCAGTTGAGGATTATTTGTCATGAAGTTAAAGAGTGAATTCAGTTTACTAGTTTCACATGTATACTGCAGGTTATCACATTTTAAGAACACTCTTAATAATCTCTTATGTTCCATTCCATTTAAACCGTCAAATAATTTATCTATCACTATATCCTTATGTTCCAACCTAAAAAGAATATTGTAGAAACTCACTCTGAATGTGTCAATTATGTACCAAGTATTTTTTACCTAAAGTCCCTAAGATTTCTGGCGTATTTTAAATTCTGACACAGGTTGAGAAGGAATTTTCCATTTTGACCCACACAATTTAAATTTAACGATTCAAGACACTGACATTTTGTAAAAACCTGAAAATGAAACAAATCGTGAAGAATTATTACTACTGTAGGGAACCAAATTATTAACTATCTAACCTATTTAGGTATGCATAACATAATTTTTATCGTAATATCAACACAGTTTACTTAATGGAATATGAAATGGGTGTGTATACTGGAGTTGGAATGCTAAGACTGAGTGAGTTCCAAAACTGTTGGACTCAGTTATCACACTAAAGAAGAGAAATTCGGAAATTACGGTTTTTCCCAATTTTTCTCCAAAATGTTCCCTACCAACCCCCTACATGTTGAACACCAAATCAGAATTAATTATTAGTTACCGTTAATCAGAAAGACCTAAGCTTTCATACGGCAATAGAAAATGATGATCATACTTAACTAATACTTTGATTGTATGTCAAAATTAAAAAAAGAAACATAGGCATCATTTACGCTAAAGTTACGGAAATACTAAAAATTAAGATATAAAATACCATATATTCATATATTTATAATGCTAAAATATATTTTCTATACAGTGTGTCCCAAAAAGTTGGAAACAGTCCCGCAGATCGAAACTATTAGTATTTCCAAAAAAAATTTCCTACAAAAAAACATTCGCATCACAAACCGCCATCGACCAGTCAAAACGACGTCGACATTCTTCTACAGGGTGTTTCACAAATCAGAAAAAACTGTTTCGGTTAAATGGCAACACCGCTTAATTCGCATCTAATCAAAAAAATATTATTAAGAAAAGTTATTCCGAATGCCGAAATATGGGGGTGTACGAAAAATCAGCGCGATAGTGAAATGTTTGCGATTTAACGCTGCTGGCCCAAAAAGTTGGAAACAGGCCCGCAGAGTCAAAACTATTGGTATATTCAAAAAAAAAATTCCTACAAAAAACATTCGCACCATAAACCGCCATCGGCCAGTCAAAACGACGTCGACATTCCTCTCGGCCTGTTTCCAACTTTTTGGGCCAGCAGCGTTAAATCGCAAACATTTCACTATCGCGCTGATTTTTCGTACACCCCCATATTTCGGCATTCTGAATAACTTGTCTTAATAACATTTTTTGATTAGATGCGAATTAAGCGGTGTTGCCATTTAACCGAAATAGTTTTTTTCTGATTTGTGAAACACCCTGTAGAAGAATGTCGACGTCGTTTTGACTGGTCGATTGCGGTTTGTGATGCGAATGTTTTTTTGTAGGAAACTTTTTTTTGGAAATACTAATAGTTTCGATTCTGCGAGACTGTTTCCAACTTTTTGGGCCAGCAGCGTTAAATCGCAAACATTTCACTATCGCGCTGATTTTTCGTACACCCCCATATTTCGGCATTCTGAACAACTTGTCTTAATAACATTTTTTGATTAGATGCGAATTAAGCGGTGTTGCCATTTAACCGAAATAGTTTTTTTCTGATTTGTGAAACACCCTGTAGAAGAATGTCGACGTCGTTTTGACTGGTCGATTGCGGTTTGTGATGCGAATGTTTTTTGTAGGAAACTTTTTTTGGAAATACTAATAGTTTCGATTCTGCGGGACTGTTTCCAACTTTTTGGGACACACTGTATATCATGAGAATATCAACTTACTTCCTTAAAGAATAATCCATCCATTAGAATAGGAACATCAAGCGTTAATTTTTGCAAATTTTCAAAAATTTGTATTAAAGGATAAGCTGACAATACTGCTTCTCCACTACATCTAAGAAATAAAAAGGAAAATAATAGAAGAAGACAAAATCAACACGTTAATTGAAGCAAAGTACCCGGGACATATAAATATCTCCAGTTCTGTTAAACACTTTATGTTATCAGCGACACTTCGAAATGGGTGAGTGTCGGTGTTAATCTGTACTCCTCTCCTTGGCTTTTTGAAGCCTGAAGTCTTCTCATCTCGTGTCTGTTTGTGAGTATCTAGAAAAGTAGGTTTTTGATTAGATGTAACAGTTAATATAACACATTTCAGATAAATGATTTTTCTGACTATGATAAATGTAAAAAATCCCAAACGAATTTACCTAATTTCTATCACACGTTTATTTGTGATCTATATATCTACATCTAAAATATATCTTGCTAGGAATTCATTTTGCAACAACGATTATAAAGCACTGGTTTAAGATCACTTGTTTAAAGCAGATACAAGCCAATTTCTCACTTACCCTGGAAAAGGCAAGATCTGAAACTCAACCTCTTGAGTTTTGTTGAGTTTTTGGCAGATAATATTTGGAGGGCAGCACTGATATACTTGGTGTTGCATAATATCACAGCATGGCAAAAATTCAAGTCCTCGAAGTATATCTCTTTTATGGCTTTCTTCATATAAATTTGCTGGAAAAAACGATATAACAGATATTGTTGTTGTCATGTTAAAAAAAAAATTGTTTTGAGTTATCATACACCAATCAATCATTATATAAAATATTGAAAGGGTCGTATATTATTTATTTTTCATAAATACTGCTTAATTCGATTAAAAATTTGTATATGTATTTCGCTTACGAATACAAAAAAAATGCACAAAACATAATGTAATGACGACCGTACTTTGCTTTCCTTGGCTCCGCAGGGCAAATCTTTGTGTAAATTTTCGAATAATTCCCAACATCTTTCAAGGTCACTTTCCCCTAGGATCAAAAATGGATCTCTTTGATTCTTCACTTTTCCTTATGACTCTCTCTAAAATGAATTAAGAAAATTGTGATTTTCATAGCTAAGCCTAATTTTAGTTATTCAAATTTGTTATCATCAAATTACTAAAATTACTTTTAAGAAGAAAAAAAAAATCAAAACTCGACTATAACCATCTATTTACGAACATAGACAGAAAAAATATGATGACATGTACAAATTGTACATGTCAGTCATATCGAAGCAAAACTAGGTATGATTATTTTCAAAGTGATAGACGTACATTTATGAAAGCAGTTTATGGAAAAGTGGAATTTAATTTTTCCGAAGAATAAAATACAGCTGTAACTGCAATTTTCTTGGTTCTTAAAACTGTAACTGTAATGTTATGTACAATTTTACCAAAAATTAATTCTGTCGCAGAGTCGCATCGTTTGCATGCAAAAGTTGACAAAAGACCATCACATTTAAAATCATAATAAGGTAATGCAACTTTTGACTTAATGACAAACTTATTCAATCTCTTCAGTGCAATTACTAGCCGGCTGTAGTCGATTCTGTAATTACTTTCGTATTCGTCATAAACCTAAAAAAGCAGATTAATCAGCAGATAAATTACAATAATGTTTATGTAATATAAACATTATATATAATAACATTATTTATAATAATGTGTATAAGCACGGTATTACCCACAACTCTTCTAACTGCTTCATTTCTCGAAAAAATAAATAGATGCCGAAACACTCTTCCCTTTTTTTGGGTAAATTTTAAACAAAGTGATTTAAGGTTTTTCAGTTGCTGACTTGCAATTACAGTGGAGTGGTAAAACTGATTATCTTCGACGGTAACAGCAAGTTTTTTTAACTAAAAAGTTTTATCATCAATAAAAAAAATCCATGCTCAAGTAGGTACAAAACAAACTATAAATGTACAGGGTGATTCACCGTCAATGCCCACCTCCCCCCCCCCAAAGAAAAAAATATTTTACTGACAGAAGTACAATAATTAGGTCACAAAATTAATCGTACCCTACATGTTTATTATTAGAAATAAAATGTAAAAGTACAATTTAATGTTTTGTTGTCCATTCAAATATCCTTAAATGACCAGCATCACCACTAAAATGAATGTTAAAAAGTGCTGTTATAATAATATGATAATCCCATTTAAAGAACATTTATAAAAAAAAATTGCTCCACATTTGTAGTTTTACAATTTGGAACCCAGTTTGTGTTTGGGCGAGCTGAAGCGACGTCAGAATTTCAGTAGTCTTTGGTAAATGTTCTGAATTATTTTTTCTTTAAATTTATCAGAATTGACAATTGAACATCGCAGTCATAAAACGAACCAAACATCAGCTTTTTTTTAAACAGTTCACCATGCACACTTTTTACTTTTCTGCAAGAACTTTTCCCCCTGATTTCAAAAATGTGTATGCTTTATTGACATTAGGTTCAAAACTTTGGGAATTATTTAAAGTTTAATAATTTACTGGAACTATCGGACTCTAGATTGCCATAAAAAAAAACAATAACCATATTAATGAGCCATTCAAAAAAAAAAAAAAACGTTTAGCCATTAGTTTCACAATTAGATGGTCAGTCACAGGTGATTTCTGGGTTTTTGCGAATATTGGTTATTTTTAAATAAAAATTTGTCGTGGACGTGCGACTGATGAAAAATTGCGGCAGCTCATTGTAAAAAAAATACTGTAGTGGCAAAAAAAATAAAAACACGCGAAATTGCAGAAGAATTTTGCTTTGCAAAGTCTACTGTTGGAGACATATTAAAGCATTACCGCGAGACCGGAAATTTGGATGTAAAAGGTAAAAGTCCTGGAAGACCCAGACTTGTTGGTGACTAAAAGGAGCCAAAGGTACATGATTGAATAAAAATTAATGAAAAACAACCAACTTTAACATATTCATCGATATCTTTATCCTTCATCCCTAATTTAGTATCAATAGCATATAAAATTTCAAGATTTTCCAATTGTTTTATTAATCTCCTCAACTGATCGGCAGATATCCAGTACAAGCAACTGACATTTAAGACTTTTATGTACGATGAAGTTAAATCTTTAGTTACTAATGTGTACAAGTTGACTTTCTGCAATTCAAATCTTCGAGAGAGATCTACTATCCTAAAAATAGAGAAGTCTAGAGTACGAAAATAAACAGCAGAATTGCAGACTCACCGAATTAAATGCTTTTCCTTTAAAAAATTGTAATTTCTATATGCCTCAGAAAATTGCAAAAGGTCGTAAATATTTAGATAACTTAATATTTCCCATAAAATTTCTTGTGGAAGACGATCCATGTTCACGAAGGAAAAAGAAAATTATAAATGCTAAAAAGTGTGAAAATTTTAAAAAAGTCGGTAAAGACATACCTATGAACCTAATAATCACTTACCTGGTCTAATCGACTTGATTAATACTTGGAAGGGCTGTTAACTGTTAACCATAAAACATCTAAATGCAATAGTTTTCAACTATTGCATTTAACAGCACTATTTAGTTGTTATTGCATTTATTTAGCATTTATTAATTTTTTAACAGTTGTTAACATGTACTATGTATATTATACATACGTATTATTAATATAAGACCACATAACATAACCCTAAAACTGGACGCACTACATACATATGTATGTATTTAGTTAGAGTGTTTAACCTACCCACTACCTTAGTGGCAGCTGTAGTTCAAATTTTGACAGCACCACTAGCACTACCCTAATGAAAATGCATTGAAATTTAAAATTACTTTTTCCCAGCGAAGGCCAATTTATTATAAGAGTTGAGCTCATTGTATCAGTTAAATATATTAATATGTTAAGTATTAAATATAATTGGTTATATAAAATACTACTGCTTTTGTCATATATGTAACAAGTAATAATTACTAGAAGTAGTAATTTACTGTCTTACTAATTAACATATTTACTTTCAAAATAGTTTTAATATTACAGCTCTCTCTCACCTTAACGTCACTGGGACCCCAAGGCATGTCACAGTGAAGATTTTTCATTATGTCCCAGGCCTCTTCTACTTGTGATTCGAAATTGAGGATATTGTCATGTTCTTCCATGTTTTTCCCGGATCCTTTTGCTGTAAATAATTAATGGATAAGTACATTTACATACTTATATAGGTATAAGTACACCTATACATTTCTGTAAAAGTTTGCTAAAAAAAGAGATTTTACATTCAATGCAGAATAACAATGGTTTTTTAAAATTTTGTGAAAACTAATTAAAGTAAGTACTTATCTAGTCTTTACATAGAGTTTGGTTATTCCACTCACTAAATACTGCTTCAGATGCAAATTCAAATGCTGTATTTTGAAAAGTTTTGATAAAACCCCAGCAAGTAAGATCTATGACTTGAATAGGTCTTTTAGATTTAATAACAAGTTTATTCAAGTTCGGTAAGTTTGCAACAATCCTTTCATAGTTCACTCCATGTTGAACATCGTTGTCATATATCTACAAGAGATCATTTAAATCATTGCGAATTAAAACTTTGTTTGTTACGCAGTAGTGGGCACCGAGTGATGTCAGTCACCATTTTTAATATTATCAACTAGGGCTGTGAATTCATTTGTCGATTTGCTTCGTTTGATGACAACTTTTCTGTCAGTTGTTAACCTAGTTGTCAGTTTTTCTAGCGGTACCTACGCGTGCACCAATTGCACCGATTCTATATTTTGAGAATATGGCCTTCGAAGACATTGATTAGTGAGCATAGTAACTGATCAATCAGCCCGATGAAGGTAAGCAATGACATGCACATACCAGGGACAGAACTCACGGAACCAAATGTTGATTTGTGCAGCTGTGAACTGATATTGGTAGTTATTTATCCAGATGGGCTCAGTGCTGAAATACGTGCTTAAAAATCAATCAAGCTGCATACAGCGTTCATAGTCATACTATACGGTACTAGCCTGTGATTGCGTCACGAAATATTGTTAAGTTGCACAACACAGCATTTGGTTCTGTCTCTAGTACATACATACCATGTAAAATCACTGGAAAGACTTTCAGAGTTATTTCTAGGAAGGGTACGCTGTACTGGGAGGGCCGGAATTCGCAGGCGCTGTCAGTCACCTTCTGGCTTGGTGCCTCTCGGACAATCCCTGACCCCCAAGATCAGCATCTTCTAAAAATGACATGGTGCGCAACCGCCTCGCATCGCCACCCATGTTGCTGAAGAATTATGGACTACTAGCAAACATGCGGCAAGTATGCGAGCTGCCGTCCTTAGGGATGTATCGGCCTATACGTCCACCACTCTTCTCGGGGATAGTTGTCCGAGACGCCCCAGAAAGTGACCGACATTGCCTGCAAACCCCGGCATACCCAAACTTGTTACACATTTTAAATCTCTTCCCTAGAAATATCTCCAGGAGAAAATATCCAGTGATTTTACTTTATTTAGTGGTGGTGCCATTTTAATTGCAGACAGTGTGTGTGTACATGTATGAAGCTAGGATTGGGTCAAACAATCGAACAAACTAAAGGAAAGAATTAGCTACTTGGGACTCAGGAAAAACAACAAAGCAACTGCAGACAACGTTGTTTCTGGTTATTGCTATTCATCAGTACAGCACAGCTTAAGTGATATGAAAAAAAAATGGGGGAACAAATAAGGAATAGGATGAATATTTTTTCATCCTAGCTTTGTATTAGTTTACTTGACTCCTTAGTCAAGTAGCTGCTGTAAGTTTCCTCCGCAGCAAAGGAAATTTCCTCCACACCAGGTTCTGCCGTTTCTCCTTGTGGCACGTGTTTCATCATTTATTTCAATTTTATTTAAGTTGCATGCATTAATAAGGGGCAATACCCTGACACAATGTTGTCTGCAGTTGCTTCATCGTTTTTTCTATTTTCCCGTGTCTCAAGTCGAGAATACTTTTCTTTTGTGTATGTACCTATGTATATAATGTCTTATTTTTACTAACCCATAATTCCATTAATTGTCTTGGGCCCGCACAAAAGTAATACATTTGTTCAAAGTTATCCCTTTTCAAATTCAGTTTTAAACAAAGGCTGTTTAATTTGTGTAAATAGTTGAAATAAAAATTCGAATTTCCAGAATACCCGTGTTCTAACTGGTTAGCCTCTAAAGATGTTGACAATTTTTTTTAACTGAAATTAAGAATTTTAGAGTTAAAGAAGTAATTTATTATATATGTTATAAATATACGTAATATTTTTTATACCTATTTTTTTCTTATATTTCTTTTCATCGAGTACCTACACATTATATTGACAGTGATTTTTTTGTTCCAATGTCTACTTATTTTGTTTTTATTACATTTAATCATTTTAAAAAATTTCTGACCTAAAAGCAAACCTTGCCATATAATGCAATGTCATCAGATCTCACACCTAACTTGGTGTCGGTGGCATATAACTCTTCGAGATCAGTAAGTTTTGATATCAACATTCTGATGTCCTGAATCGTTATCCAATATAAACCATCGATATTTAAAATTTTTATGTATTTATATGCTGTCTTTGTGCAAATAAATCGGCACACATCTATACTGCTTAATTCAAACATCTTATTAAGGTTAAAGTACCTACAAATTAAATACAGTTGTACTAATTGTTTGATTATAGGTATGTATATAACTTAAGTTGCAGCTAACTATGTTGGACATACATATGTAGTTGCCATTTCCATTTGATTAACAACTTATTGGGTTTTGCTGTTTTATTTGTAAAAACAACGCTAAAACTCCCAATGAACCAAGAATTTGTTTAATCATGAAATTACACATTTTAATTGAAATACCCTGTGTTGAACATACATATGTAGTACGGATTTTTTTATAGTAGTCAACGAAGTAAAAGTCCGAAGTAAACAATGGAAATACTTACTGGATTACTCTCCTTTCATTCAAGAAATGCTGATAGTTTTCAAAAACTTTTAAAAACTGCAATAAACTATTTGTGGATAAATAACTTAAAATCATAGTTAAAACTTCATTAGGAAGGCTCTCCATAATTCAGACGAGGAGAAATATGCAAGTTTCTAATAGACTCAAGATTTCAATCTAAAAAAAAATATGTAGATACATACATATTATATCGCACTCTAATCAATGGTCCCACTAAGTACTAGTACCTACATACATATTTAAAATGGTGTTTTAGTAATTATCGAGTAACCGCACATATACATATATGTATACTAGGTACATATGTTTCAAATATGTACGTACCTAATTATCAATTTTAATGTTACTCCAAATGGTCGCTCAAAATAACACTTAAATTAGCTATTTATAAATTTCACAAGTCAACGTTGTCTGCCAATCATTCGGCATTGAGTATTTTGCAACAGACGTGAATAATAGAATAAATTTCCTATTAAAATTTGAAATTTTTGAATTTTTCATTTTGTTCTATTCAGATAAATTCATGGTGGTAAAAATAAATGTGGTGAATCAAAAAAACAGAAAACATAATATTTAAAAACAATCAGAATAATGTGGATAAGTAAAGAAAGACAACTGTCCCCTGTAGATGGCGCTGCTGGATAAAAATTCATATTTTCAACGCCCACCAATAGAAATATCACATTTTGATCATGTGATTTTCTATGTCTTCTGTCGATTGTGTAGTCGCCGTGGATGGCTCTGTCAATTTTTAGTTTGTAGACATATATACATATTTTGGAAATACATAGTTTAAATTTGTAAGTAAAGAAACATAATTACGTTTTATGACAGTCTTTGTGAATGTATTGTTTATGTGTTTCATTCCTGCTCTATCAAAATTTAAAACACATTGCGTTTGGATGTTTCTGTCGCCATTTTCTTTGGATGTTTTAGCTATAAACTATTATTGGTTTTATTGTTTGCCAGACGTTTATCCGGAAATGGTGATGTCGCAAACGTTAAAATACGGAGCACAACGGCAGCTGTAGCAGTTATCGAATCTACAATTTTTGCAAATCATTAAGTAGGGCTTGGAAAATAATGTTTA
Source organism: Aromia moschata (assembly GCA_029963805.1). Taxonomy (NCBI): domain Eukaryota; kingdom Metazoa; phylum Arthropoda; class Insecta; order Coleoptera; family Cerambycidae; genus Aromia; species Aromia moschata. The sequence goes on along the minus strand of JAPWTK010000242.1, from coordinate 651,933 downwards.
CTGTACATAATTACATACTACAACAAAAATGGGTATTGCTCTTGATGGTTTGACAGTGTACCTAGGTACCTATTTTGATAACTTCTGACATTTTGGACAGTATGATTGACATGTTACTAAGGCCAGAGGAATATCAATGTTTTTCTTTTATGTATATAAAGCAAGTACCTACGTATTTTTGTTGGCTAGAATTACTAAAAAAATTATTATTGGATGAAATTATGTGAAGAGTGATGTACCTATGTGAATTTCATCACATACATAGGTATGGAATATAAAACTGACAGAAGAGTCCTGTACCTAAGCTGGTTAAAATTTCCAATAGGATGACAAAGTTGTCTGCTGCAGACACTTGAATAATTATAATAATTATTGACTGAAAAAAACAAAAGCCTTTATTTTAAAGTATTTTTGTAAAGTAAGATGGTTTACTTATTTGATATTGTTTCTTACAATCATATTTTGTTACCTCATAAATGAGGTGGAACACACACCTCTAAGTTATTACAAGTTGAACAAAAGGTATTAAAAAGGTAGAAATTTTCAAGTACTCCATTTACAAGTGGCCTTAATATCAGAACTGAATTGTAAGGGGGGTCGAATCATCATTTCCAGAGTAACATTATGAACTAAAAAACTCCATTCCAAAACATCCAATATCGTTATATTTACCGATATATTATATTTATCGATATATTACATTTACCGAGCAGGATTAGAGATACATATTTATGAACCTATATGAGCTTTAAAAAACACTGCCTCTCCAATCAAGTACAAATTAAATTGGTGGTACTTTTTCAAAATAATGACGTCCTCATTGTATTTCTGTGATATATTTTGTGAGTGACCACCAAATAATTGTGAAATAAACTTGCAACATTAAAAAATGTATCGATACCTAATAAAACATTTTTTTTGTTTGCAACAAATAAATTTTTTCTGATTATTGTCGTACACCATTTTTCTGTATTTTGTCAAGCACCAGTAAATTATTTTCAGTTGTTAATACATTAGGTTCGGTGACTACTAAATATTATGTACATAGGTTCATTATATGTTACTGTTCATATTTGTAAATGTTAAATATGTGGTTAGAGAATCACATTTTGTTCAGAGACGGTACATATTAGGGTCCGAATCAAATGGTGCTTTGCAAAACTATGCAATGATTTTGGTTCCTATTTTGCCAGATGATCATAGAAAATACTTGCTGAAAGATCAATGATGTATATAAATACAGCGTTCGTATTCTTGTTATAATTCACAAGTATCTGATTACGTTACAGGAATACACTACTCCCGATCTCACAGGAATTATCCGGAGATATCGTTACCTTGCACAAAGCACGATTTGGCTGTAATCCTAGTACATTCCTATTCATTGAAATATTAGTAATGTTTCTTTTACCCCAGAAGAAAAGATTTTAGTTGTTTTCTGCTTTGATTAGTCAATAGAATGAGATTTACTATAATTTATGGAGGTCTTGGTTGAAAGGTACCTTTAATAGGTATACAGTTTGTGTAAAGCCGACATCGGCTGTTTGTAAAAAAAGAACAAATGCTACACTTCTCGGTCCAACGACAAGCACAGGTGGTGAGAGGGCCGGTCTTATTCCCTCACTACCTTCGATATGTGTGCGGTTGCTTCTTATCTGTCGTCTCACTTCTGTTTGTCCTTTTTCATAACTGGCCGATGTCGGTTTTACACACACGGTATATGTATGTACATATGTGCATACATGTTATGTAAATCAATTTGTTCTAAGCCGACTATACTGAAGAAATCATTTGAATATGTTCTTTTGCAGTACTGTACAAGGTGGATTCGGCAAAATTCCCTATTATTTTTGGAGCTATAAAAGAATGTACACTACGTAACTTATTTTTACTGTCGCGTAATGTGACAGCCTTGACAATTAAATAAGGTTATAAACTTAAGATTAAAAATACAAATATGTACTTGTTTGCTCGGCCAACTTTGATGACTTTTTTTTTTAATGACATTCAATGCATAATGTTTCAAAACCTATGAAGGAAAGTTCGACGACGTACATATGTTGTGATTAGAACACGCGGAATTCAACAAAAAGAAATATATGTACATATGTAGGGTGTTCAAGTAAATAAAGGAAAGTTTGTTAATTAAACAGCTGTTACGCTTTTGTTTCAATTAATTGTCTGACTGCATAGGTCTTTCGAAATTTCGAAAGAAATAAGTTTAGTACCTCTGTAGGTTTGTTTTTTCATAGCTCTAAAAACAACGGAGAATTCTCCATTATCCATCCCATACATCAAAGAACTAATAAAAAATGTTGCAAATAAATTTAAAATGTTTTGACATGTAGAAATTTTTAGTTTATTTCGTTACTGTTACAACAACTAATCTAGACGGAGATCACAGGAATATGACCAAAAAAGCATGGCTGTTTGTTTCTTGTCACGTTCATTCGGCTAGTATTGGAAAAAAATGTCTACACTTAACATTTGCTAATTACATTTAGGTGAAAGTTTCAATTCTATAACAACTAAAAAAAAGGCTTGTATGTAATCACTATTTTTATGATCATATTCTCCTCCCTATCCCAGATTAACTAAAATTGTCATGAGTGTTTAATTACACTTTAAGACACATTTTCACTGTGCTATCTTGTTTATTCTATTTAGGTAGTAAAAAATGTGAAGGTAACTATTAAACGTTAATTGAATTTGGATAATAATTATACTAATACCTACAGATTTTTGTCACGTTTGCATTTTAGTTTTAATTCCGTTACAAATTCTTATTGATGAGCCAACGACAACGAACTTGTAAACTAAAACTAGCACCTACAATCTTCAGGCGGCAGTTCTTGCCAACCGCCCTGGGCCGGCCCTGATGTAACCGAACTGTAAGTTTGGTGGTAAATAATCGAGGATACCTACGTATTATTAAAATATATTTATTATAGCGGAGTGGTTCAAAAGATACGCAGAAAAAATATTTTTAACTTCAGGAAGCACTGAGTTTATTTCGAAATACATTTTTTACGGAAGATGATAAAAAACCGTTTCAAAATTGAGGACAATAACTTGAGCACTTTCCAAGATTTTATTTTCATTTTGAAAACAAATTAAAAATACGCTTTACACCGGAAGTGCGAACTGGTTATTTTTATAAACGTGTCCAACACAAAAGGTGAAATTCCTATTCCTGTTACTATTTTAATAAACTGTTGTTTAGGGAGGATGTCCAGTCATTATGGTCTAATTTGACGTCGAAGAATTTCTAAACCATTTCACCAGTGACATATGTATGTTTTTTTTTTAATAACTAGTTAGTTAGCAAATATAAATAGTTGCTGGCAATAAAACTAGCTTCAATTATTTATGCACGCAGGCGTATTGTGTTAAAATTTGTTAGCTGTTGCATTTTTTTCCTCTAATTTGAAATTGTAATGGTAAGTAACTAGGTGTACAATATTCTGTGTTAGTTTTTGCCAAAATTCAACTTTTTGCGACATTGCAATTAAATACACTACACACATACTTCATACATCTACGAGTATGTGCATACTGCATACCTACTATATAGGTACGAAAGACTCGCAAGCAGTTTTTATTACGAGAAATTGTATCCGACGGAACATATAAGATATCTACATATTTGAAGTGTGTAAATAGAAATATTTTTAACTAAAAACCTCCGTGATGCTACAGTTCAGTTTTTATACAGGGGCGGATCGCTAGCTTTGGGAGCCCTGGACTAAAACATTATGAGGGCCTACCTAATCAACTGAAATTTGGATTGTGTGGGCTCCAGATGTGAGTACTCGAAGAACATTTTTATTTTTAGTATAAGTAGTGCGCATTATGCTGCATAACAAATACTGTACAAGCTAACAATGTTTATTATTTGGTACGATAAAGCATAGATAACCCTCTCTTAATGACTTCTGTATACATAATTGACAGAGTCCGGAAATGTGTGCCATAACGCCTGGTCGGCACCATATAACTATGATAATTAAAGTATGAACCGTATTTTTTAAGCGCCTTACATACGTACGTACATTATATACGCGTGTATTTCTTGCCCGTGCTACGTAAGGCATTGACCCTGCCCGACAAAGCGCCGGGACCGGGGAATGCGCAGTAGTACGCCATCCCTGTGCGGGAGTGCGGGATAGTTTCACACGCGTGAGCGCAAACATTCTGAACCCCTAATAATCGTACCCTCTTAAATGGCTTTCTATTTATCGTAGCATCCCTCAAAATCGGTGTTTTTTTAATGATTTAATAAATTGCCGATACAGCAAATAACCGTTTGTTACAGTTACTATCTAATTATTACAGTTACCATCTACTAGTCCTTTAATACAATTAAAGGGTGGTGATACTTTGTCCCAATTAGTTTCTGCAGCATTAAGTGTTTGTTTGAAACTCAACTGTTTCTATAAAGAGTTCCATATGTTTGCCGGCAATTATTCCATTACTAATTAATTATTACAATTTGCGTTTTCTCAACAAAATTTCTTTTTGTAGGTCTCCCAAAGCAATTGTTACTCCAGCAAAGTTTGTTTCCATTGGCTCTGCAGCTGACTGAGAAGAAAGTTGGTGAATTCATCAACATAGCATGTTGGCATAAAGTAAGAGTTAATATAATATGAACCTACCTCTAAAGATATATGTATGTACATATCTACATAGGAATCCGTACAAGTATCGTTACTGTCTACGTTATACATACATATATGTACATATACGTTAACGTATGTGAAATTTGTTGACCCCAAAGATATGGGAAAAATGGTAATCTTGTAATAAAAAAGGGGTTATTTAGATAATGACTGTATTGGTATATGATTATTATAAACAAAATGGGGACCCTAATTGACCACTATTAACTATTTTGGTATAACTGTGTTTTTTTGAAAGTATCCACCAAGTGTTGCAGGTTGTCAAGATATAGGGGCGTGAATTTTCGCCGTGTAACCACGTATGCTCAAATTCGTTCATTTGTAGCTTTTCCTAGGTTTATCCGATTTTAATGATTCAAAAACGTATTTTATAGGAATTTCAGTATACTTTTCAGAAAAAATTCATTTTCTCGTAAATACTAATTTTTCATGTTTTTTCGTTTTTTAGAATGTTTTTGCTTTTTTTTTTCAAAGTTGGACCCTTTTGATTTTTTTGAAAATATTTTTAATGAAAGGCTCGTCTTTTTTCCTATAAAAATACCCCACATTGAAAATGGGATTGAACGATTTGGCGCTGAAGGAAATAATTTTATGCGCGCTGCCGCATTCGTTTCGCGCGCTCGCTATCTTGTGAAGTTTTTTCGATATCAACAAATACAGTGAAATTATAAACGTTAGTAATTTATTAACTGACTTGTTTTTATCCTACCAATAAATATTGCTCTACTGCATAATTTTCAGGTTATGTTACTGTAAGGAAGAGTTCTGCAAGTGCTTCTTGCGTGGTGACCATATTACATGCATATTACTCCAATTTCTACAATATGAATCAACAAAGTTTCTCTGATCGATGCTTTAATTCTTTTAATAAGGAAAAACATGGAAGAGCTCTGAAAGATTTAAGGTATTTCTAAGAATCTCCATAATAAATGCGTTTCAACAGATATGTCTTGGAATTTTGTTTGACTTTCGTTAATGGCGGCAACCTCGTTGGGATTGAATTCTAGTATTATAGCTTTTATTTGTGTACTACCTTTTTTGACGCTTTTTTTATAATATCTTGAAAGTACGCTTCAAGACGCGTATTTAAAAAAAATGGGCGTCATTATAGTAAGCGGCAACGCTAAAACGATATATACGTCGCGTCAAAAAAGATAGTCGCGTAGAAAACGTTATAAAACTGGCCCAAATTAATATTATTCAAAAAATCTCAAAAAGTCTCGCAAACTTGAAGATATTTATGATTTTTCTACCCTAGCCCGGTCAATATCGTACAATAAACAAAGAAATGGCGTCATTGTTAATTAAGACTTGCAAAAAAATTCGATCGTTAATTACTCGAAAAGTTATTAACGGATCGAGCTGATTTTTTTTATAACTTCATACTACAAACAGCAGGCCCTCCAAGAAATTTGATGATCATAGTCGCCCTACTTTCGAAGGAAAAAAAAATGGTGAAAAAAAAGCACTTTTTTCAACTTCAGCAGTCATTTGCAAGTTATTTGCAATGCAATAGAACTTGGAGACTTTGGGTTGGGCTTATAATTTTGGAAATTCAATAGGCATATGCTATATAAAATATGCCAAGAAACGGAGATATAAGCGGAAATGTGAAAAGGGGGCGTCCATAAATTACGTGAGGCATTTTTGAGAATTTTTTTGACCCGCCCGCCCCTCCTGGTGAGATTTTGTAAGGTTTTCCTTAACTCCCCCCCCCCCCTAATCTCACGTAAGATTTTTTAAAATTTGTGCTTTGGCTGTAAACGCGTTGGATTATAAAAAAATACAAAAAACTTAATTTGTTTTATTACTTTTATTTAAGACAGACGTAAACAAAGCAGGTTGGGACTTGTACGTGCGCTACTGTTACTCGGCTCTTTTACGCTGCGGACGTTCGTCGAGTCACGCATGTCGATACGGCTGGTCGATAGCGCTTAAACAATCGAAGGGCTACTGTGCTGCTCTGCGGGGTTCGGACAAATACGACAAACACTATTATGTGAAATTTCGCCATATTTCAATCTAGAAATTTTTTTTACTTTGATTTAACTTTATTTTCACGCAATTTTACATCGTTTTCTACTAGAAAAAAAATTACGTGATATTTGTTAAAAACCCCCCTCCCCCCCCAAGTGAGATTTGGAAAGATTTTGCTGACCCCCTCCCCCCCTTGAACACCTCACGTAATTTATGGACACCCCCAAAAAGGCTTTTATTTCACAAATTGTTAATATAAAGAATTAGCGGACGGTTTCAGCTCTACGGACCCCGCGCATTGTGTTCTACGCAAAAAAATACATAGGAAACCGTCAACACTAGCCCTATAAGTTTCAAGAACAGTTTTCGATGATTTCAGCTTTTCCTTATTAAAAGGATTAAAGCATCGATCAGAGAAACTTTGTTGATTCATGTTGTAGAAATTGGAGTAATATGCGTGTAATATGGTCGCCACGCAAGAAGCACTTGCAGAACTCTTCATTACAGTAACATAACCTGAATTATGCAGTAGAAAAATATTTATTGATAGGATAAAAACAAGTCAGTTAATAAATTACTAACGTTTATAATTTCACTGTATTTGTTGAGCGAGCGCGTGAAACGAATGCGGCAGCGCGCAAAAAATTATTTCCTTCAACGCCAAATCGTTCAATCCCATTTTCAATGTGGGGTATTTTTATAAAAAAAAGACGAGTTTTTCATTAAAAATATTTTCAAAAAAATCGAAAGGGTCGAAATTTGAAAAAAAGCAAAAACATTCTAAAAACTGAAAAACATGAAAAATTTGCATTTACGAGAAAATGAAAATTGTTTCTGAAAAAGTAGACTAAAATTCCCATACAATACGTTTTTGAATGATTAAAATCGGATAAACCTAGCAAAAGTTACAAATGAATGAATTTGAGCATACGTGGTTACACGGCGAAAATTCACTCCCCTATATCTTGACAACCTGCATGTATGTAGGTACTATACATAATAGTAGGTACTATACATAATATGGTGTATGTGCTGAAAGTTACTGTCATCGCATGACGTAAACTAGTGATAATATTACGTAATATTTATAAATATGTGATTTCTTAAAATGGTCTAGTTCGAATAGTTTTCTTTTCGAAATCCATTAGAAGTGTTTAATAAAAGTCGCCTTCGAAATTGTCAAGGCGATCGCACAGGAAAAACTATGTCTAATTTTCTAATTGGCAAAAAAGTAACTGGGTATCTAGGCCAAGTTTAATTTATAAATAGTTTGAACGATAAATATGTTTTACGTCATTTCACCAGCGCGGCGTCGAGAATTTTTTTGTTGTTCCTCTATTACATTTTGCATTGCAACTAGAATTGCTTAACGGATATACGCGAGTACTTAGTATTATGACTTTTTAGTAAAATGTTTATACTTTCAAAATGCAGTAGCAATAATTAGGGACTTGCCATATTTTACTTATTAACTTTCTGAAAACTATGTATTTAGTAGTCGCTTCTTTGTAATTAACCTTTTTACGAAAGTACTTCTAATAACGCAATACTGCATTGTGAACGACCGAAGTTCTTTTAGTACATCTCTGATTTCTCGCTCTCTTGTTTTAATAACTCTTAAACTTACACTTATTTAAAGTTATATTTGTGTTTTTTTTAAATAGTACCTACTTGACAAATCATTAGCGCTCTTTTTAAATAGCATAAGTTTGAAATCCGACTTAGAACGACTCTTTTAACAAAATAAAGGGGGAGGGTCGATAAGGCCGGTTTTCGGCCCAAATTGGATTTGGGTGAAAAAATTTGAAAAAAAATTCCTGTAATATCTACTTATGAACTAAGTCGATTCCACCCTAAACGAACCACCCCCACCCCTCCTAGCTTCCCCCAACCACTCCTCAAAATAATGAAAATACCATCACTTGGTAAGAGCATTTTCAAGATGTATGTGTATTTCTATGTTTTTGAGGTCGCTGAAATCAAGTGTGACCATCAAAAATCATTTCAATTGCCCATTTTCCCTCTAGCACCCCCCTTACCACCCCCTGGAAGGGGTTGAATTTTCAATTTGCGTATAAAATCAAGATGTATGTATTTCTATGTTTTAGGGGTCGCTGAAACCGAATGTGACCATCAACAATTATTTCAATTGCCCATTTTCCCGCTAGCACCCCCTTACCACTCCCTGGAAGGGGGTCGAATTTTCAATTTTCGTATAAAATCTAGATGTACTATCTTTCCATTCTAAATTGAAAATAGGTAGAAAAAAGCTAGGTTGTCAGATATATTTTCTAAAATTGCTAAGCTCACTATACAAGTATACTTCATACTTCAGTAAACTGTTAGTTCGTGACGTTCTTAGAAAGCTAGTTTGGAAATATTTAAAAAAAATACATAGATATAAATTTATTAGTTAGCATTAAAATAAAGCTTTTGAAATTGCTGGAAAAAATAATTATAAATTAAAACAACTTTATGTATATTACTATACTCAAGAAAATTTTAAAGAGTCGGCAACGCGCTGGCCGGCCAACCAGCCGGCCGCTGGTGGCGCAACGTAAACCACTGTCGGTAAACCACTTTGCATATAATACATTGCTATTATTTGTTCGGTCCACTGTGCCATAAAATTTTAACGACGTCGTTAAAATGATTTACGACTTTATGAATTAAGAACTTAAACTACTTGTCTAAGACGCCAGTGACGTGTATTTCAGCTAGGTTTATTAACACAGACACTTTTTTGAGATTGGCTAAATGAGCAGCCAAAGCATTATTTACAGCAAATTATATTACAAATATTAAGAGTTTTATATGCAGGCTAATTTTAATCTCCTATATTGATTTAAATGAAAAAAATTACTTCACAATTTTCCAATTTATAAAAGATATATGCACGCCCATGGAATCATAAAGTTGCACCGCTTTTTTTGTTCCCCAGGCGTATTTATCATTTTCAATTAAAATTAGAACCACTATATGTATTTCTATGTTTTTGGAGTCGCTGAAACCGAATGTGACCATCAAAAATCATTTCCATTGCCCATTTTGGTCGAATTGACAAAAAAAAGCCCGTAAAAAAACGTGTGGGTGAGGGCATTCAATGTTAGGGGGTAATTGAGTAGGTGGACATTATTTTGTGTAGTTATATTCGGTTTCAGCGACCTCAAAAACATAGAAATACACATACATCTTGCTTTTATACGAAAATTGAAACTTCGATCCCTTCCAGGGGGTGGTAAGGGGTGCTAACGGCAAAATGGGCAATTAATATGATTTTCGATGGTCACATTCGGCTTCAGCGACCCCAAAAACATAGAAACATACGACTTTAAAGGAAAATTAAAATTCGCCCCCTTCCAGGAGGTGGTAAGGGGGTGCTAGCGGGAAAATGAGGCAATTGAAATGATTTTTTATGGTCACATTCGGTTTCAGCGACCCTAAAACATAGAAATACACAACATCTTGCTTTTATACGAAAAATTGAAACTTCGATCCCTTCCAGGGGTGGTAAGGGGGTGCTAACGGCAAAATGGGCAATTAATATGATTTTTGATGGTCACATTCGGTTTCAGCGACCCCAAAAACATAGAAATACACATACATCTCGAAAAATGCCCTTGCCAAGTGATGGTATTTTCATTATTTTGAGGAGTGGTTGGGGGAAGCTAGGAGGGGTGGGGATGGTCCGTTTAGGGTGGAATCGACTTAGTTCGTCAGTAGATACTACAGGGATTGTTTTCAAATTTTTTCACCCAAATCCAATTTGGGCCGAAAACCGGCCTCATCGACCCTCCCCCTTTGTGCTGACCATGTGCAAAATTGCATTCGGTACGTATTGTACGTAAAATTCGGGAGCACTCAGGGCAAGATCCGAGTTTTGTGCCCCCAAAACGATTTTTTTAATAATTCAGTTATCCATTTCTAACGTATGTACTTTTTGTACAATCAAGAGCCATCCAAAAAAATCGTCATCATATCTGGCTATGAACGAGAGAAATGGAAATAACGGCCATGTCCAGGCCCGAAATAGTCCAGGCGAGGTAGCAAAAAACAAGTGATTTTTTAAAATAATTAGTTGCGACACTTTCTCAACGTGATAATTAGGAGAAAAATCGTACGAATCGAACGAAAATGTTTTGGACAAAATACGATTGTAGGATCATTGCGAAAAAAAATTGCAAGAAGGTGCGAAAAAACGGTTTTTTCAACTTTCAGGCACGAAAAAAAATTTTTTTCAAAAAAAAATATTCCGTTGTAGAGCTTGAAAAGACGAATACAATAGTTTTCGGATCATTAAAATCGGTTAATAACTTGTTGTAGAAAAAAAATAAAAACCGCAAAAAATTCACAATTTTTCAATGTTCAATTACTCGGCCTATAATTATCCTAGAAAATATATACCTAGATCATCTATACTATAGAAAATCTATATATCTACAGTTAAATTTTTGTCAAAAAATATTCATGTTTTCGCGCAAATTGCGAAAAAGTAAAAAACAGATACTCTAATAAAACGCCCCTATTTCCACAATAATTGTCGTAGAGCATTTTGCTACGTGTTCTTGAAGATTTCCTCTACAACCATATCAAATTTGAAGTCGATCCGATAATAATAAGTACCTCAAGAGCGCGTCTGAAAAATATTTTAGAGAGCGGCCGCGTGAACGCACGAGCGAAGGGGAAGTGGCGCGGTGGTGGGGGATCTCTCACTCCCGCAGTTTAAAAAAACATCAATTTTCGTTCAGTAGTTCCCGAGAAATCTCAATTGTTTCCGGCTTGTCGAATTTGAACGCGCGCGATCGCTTTCCGGGCGCCCGCTCCGCCCGCGGGAGAGAGGTTCCCCACCACCGCGCCACTTCCCCTTCGTTTGTTTTTTACTCAACATTTATTTTTGTGCCTAAAAATAAAAACTGGTTTTTTTTTTCAACTTTTTGCAACGTTTTCGCTATGTTCCTACAATATTTCGCTGTCCAAAACATGTGCATTCGGATTCACACGACGTTTTTCCTTATAAAACCGTTGAGAAAGTGCCGCAACTAATTATTTTAAAAAATAATCTACGCCGCCTGGACTAGAAGGAAACTCTGTTATCGTCAAACTTTTGACAAGTGGCTGTCATATAATGTAACAGCATCGACAATTATTAAATAAGGTTATAATTTTAAGATTAAGAATAGAAATACCTCTTTTTTTTGCTCAGCAAAAACCTTGATGACTTTTTTGAATGGCTCGTTATTTTCGGATTCTCATTAAATATGCAGGTAACGTAATAGC
>JAPWTK010000241.1:0-37500 GCA_029963805.1 Aromia moschata | reverse complement strand
GGACGAAAGGTAGAACGCCGAGTTTAAAATAATTGTATGTGTCGTAAGTGATTAACTAATAAACGTGTGTACATACGTATTTTGCACCGTGTACGTATTTCTTATAGAGTTAATGTAGTGTATTTACATATTATCTGGTTTTGTGTGGATTTGTGCAATAATGGCAGAGTCGTTGTCATTTGTGTATAGATGAAAAAGTTGATTGAAAATGATCATTTTACAATAGACGGATCACATATTATTCAACTACAAAACTGTTGGGTTTTCTTATCTTTAATTATTTAATTATTTACAAAGCTGGCGAAATGCAGATAACTGACAACGAACGGCGTCTCTATTTGACTGCTACACATGTCATCAACTTATTTCCATGGCCGACTTGATAAAAACTAGATTAACGAAGAAGAATTAAACACATTTTTTAAAATAACAAATATTTCAAGAAATACAAGCACTTTTCCTTACTTTTTACTCTCACTGTATATTTTGTAGACGCCGAGACTGTGAGATATTTAAAATCGAATATCCATCAACAAAATATTAAGTACTGGGCCTGTTAGAAAAGAGGAATTTCGGTTTGATTTGTGCATAATGTTTTGCGCATGTAGCCTTTCTACAGTGAGATCCATAAGTAACGGATAAATTCATTATCTAAGCAATTTACAATTTATGAGTAAAATCCTGAAACACGTCAATTTTTAGTTCTAGAATGACATTTTTTGAGCATGACAATTTTATATCCCCCTCCATTCCCCTTGGAGTGACAGCTACCCCTTTAAAAGTTTTAAATGGAACGAGGGTGCGTGTGATAGCTCATTTGAAAGGGTTCTTAATTATCTATTCAGCAATATAAGGTTTTTTGAATTTTGTATATTTTTCATCAAGAAAATTAAATTTGATAATTCCAAAAATTATTATTATTATGTATACAATCAAGTGCCAGAAACCAAATATCTGTCAAATCTGACGTTTTTAGTTAATTTAGTGTCAACATTCAACTTAAATGTATCGGCTTCCCTGATACGCTGCGTAAAATACACAAGAAGAAAGAAGTAAAAAGGGTTTCTTTTTCCATATCAGAAAAAATTATACATTTAAATTTCTTTATTTGCTACATCTGTGAAAACTTATTATTCTATTATGTTATTTATCGCTGATCGTCAAGTTGATCATTGTTTTAAATATGAGTCTTTCGGATATCCAAAGAATTGAAATTTTGATATTATTAGGATGTGGTGATAAAACAAGAACGCAGAAGCAGGTATGCGAAATATTCAATACTAAGTATCCTAACCGCCGCATTTCCCAGTCTACGGTTAGTAGAATAGAAAACAAATTTCGTGAATTTGGAAATGTCACAGATATTCCTAAATCTGGTATGAACAGACGATGAACAGAAATTGGATCTATTGTTAGATATTCAAGATAATCCAAATAAACCTACAAGACAAGTTGCCACCGATAATGATAGTAAAACGTCCATATTGCCTCTTCTAAAAAACGAAAAATACCGCCCATATAAAATTCATTTGGTTTAAGAACTTCGGGAACATTCCCATACTACGTGACCCGTTCAGGGGGGGTCTTCAAAATACCGCGCTTGGTCACAGGGGCGGAGGGGGAGGTTCTTTTGTTTTCGTCAAGTAGTCAATATCCTCTAGGGAAATCTCGCGCTTTTTCGAGCTATATTCAAACTAGCGACCCGCCCCGGCTTCGCACGGATATATAAAAAATGGTTATTGTGGGTTATCCCTAAGAGATAGACATATACCATCGCGGACTTTTTTGTAGACCTTTTTAAGGTGTACAATATTGTAGTACATCATTTTGATCTATCTCGTAGGGTTCAGCCAGCGTTTGCAATGTAACCGGAAAAAAATGTGTTTATTTACGACATCACATTAGAAACCTCTAAAATTATCAGTGTTTCTCTACTATATTATGATTGTATTATACATATAAACCTTCCTTTTGAATCACTCTATCTATTAAAAAAAACCGCATCAAAATCCGTTGCGTAGTTTTAAAGATCTAAGCATACATAGGTAGGGACAGACAGCGGGAAGCAACTTTGTTTTATACTATGTTATGATTATGATATGGCGCGCAGCGTTTAGCGCTTTTTAAACCTACAGGTGGCAACACTGATGCACATGAGCCAAATTATTTTTTTTCAAACTTTCTGTTTGCAAAAATTGATTTAAAACCATATTAATGAATTACTGCGTGAAAACTAGAGGGGGAGGGGGGGGTCTTGGCATATACTACGGTTGGTCACCAAGGGGGGGGGAGGGGTAAAAAATTGTCAAAAATGGGTACGTTCCCTTAACGACGATGATCCTGATCGCCGATGCAAATTTTGCGAAATCATGGCGCCACTGGAAAAATTGTGTATGTCATGAACAAGAATACTAGAACTAAGGAGACCGAACTCGTTCGGTATCTAGGGAACAAATCTGTTCGCCTCCAGGAGGCGCTGTAAACAGTAATGTACTCGAGTCACGTGATGAGCAGCGGTCAGCGGTCCACATGTTAATGTTTATCATAGAAAACCATGCTATGGTTTTATATGACGTTTATCATTAAGCTGTCAAAGCGGGTGCTTTAATATGGTTCAAATGTGCTGTGTTGCATTTTGTGATTTAAGAAGCGGTCCGAATAACCGACATTATTTCAAATTACTGATGTATGTATGAAACGAAATATTTTCCTTTGTTGTATTGTTAACGTTGAAGAACGTAACATGAAATATTTTGAGTACATTTTCATATTGATCATTGCGAAAATTTGTAATTGCAAAGACATTACTTGTGTAGATTCAATATAATATTCAACAACAACAAATTAACGAAAAATATCGAGTGTCTGTCAAATGTATTCGCACCACGGACATTCACACGGACTCTAACCTCTAATGCACACAGATTAGTACAGAACCACTGTATAGTATCTGTTTATATACCGTAGCAACCAGAGTACACAACTGTTTACAGCGCCTCTGGAGGCGGACATATTCGAGCCCGTCGCGTTATACAGCGAAAAGCCGCAATTCGGTCTCCTTAGTTCTAGACTTCTTGGTCATGAAACAAAAATAGTTTTTCCCAGTTTTGATATGACTCCTCTCGTTCACCTAATTATCTCAAAGCCGATAACTGTCAAACTTAAAGACTGTTTTATAGATTCCAATTTAGTTCATAATAAATCGTAGAATTTATTTTTCAATAAATTGTCCAATTTTAGTAACTGTTTACACTTTGAAATATTTGTAACAATTTATTGGCCAATTTCAACACTGCCAACTCTCAATGACTAAAACCGACTTATCATAGGTTTGTCCCTAAGGGAAATCGCTTCTCATTATTAGGTTGGTACAATGACATAAATGTAAAAAGTTAATCAAAATCACTAAAATTGGCCAAGAAATTAGAGCAAGTTCTAAATTCTACAATTTATTGTGGACAATAAATTGGGCGCAATTTCTATTTTACACGTATTCCAATAAATTGAAGGTCAACTTGTACAATTTATTGTGAGAAAAAGTTGGTGTGTGTGTAAAAAGTCATAATAAATTTACAGAGAATAAAAAATAGTTCCCTATGTGGTGCAGTAGCTACATATATTGAAGGAATTAGTACAAATATTCGAAGAATAATTAGAGTTATTGTTGTTTCAAATGGATATTTTCGAAAAACGATATAAAAAAACGCCTACGTAAATATTACAATGAAAATCAGTGTTACTTGTTTTGCAGCGTAATGGCAAAATGTTTTTATTTTGCAAGAATATTCTTGTTTCATTTGTTTTGAAACAAATACGATTTAGATCAACTGATTTAATTACCATTATATAAATACCAACACATACAAATATACAAAAATATAATCAAAATTTTAACACTAAAATAGAGCTCAAAATACGAAAAATCTCCACAAGTACAAGAAGGTAAGTGATAAAACAACTGAAGATGGAGTGTACAAAAGAAATAATTTATACTATGTATAGAAGGCACTTTATTTCAGCAAGTTCGGGGCCATGGCCGTGCCAGATTATCAACATTTAAAACAAGTTGTAACAGGCTGCCCTATGACAAGAAAAAATACACATGAGCATTATTTTTTAAGAAATTCCGTGATTCTGATCTCTTCTTCAAAATATTGTTAGATCATACCTAAATTTATGAGTTCTGAAGAGTTGTAACTTTTATTGGATTGGATTGTAACCTGCTAGAAAACACTGGCTGGCTAGAACTCCCTACAACACAGCTAACAATAACTATAAAAACAATGAGCGAACTAAAAATTGGGCAGCGCAGTATGCGAGTGTCTCGATCGATGCCAGATTATAAGGTGCCAAACCAATTTTTCATCCAGTTTTAACACTTAATAAATTTCGTCATTACTACTGTAATCATTCAGTACACTTTTGGAAATGTTATCTTTAATTCAGTATTTAAAAAATATAAATCATACTTATATAATATAGTAAAATTCATACAAAATTAGTTCATACCATATTCAATATAACCTTGATTAAGCTCCATATACTCGCACCACTTAATCCTCCTCCCAGAAAATTAGATTTTAATATGTGCTCAGGGTGGGCAAATATTATAATTGTTTGAACAACTCAACTCAAACAAACTTAACATTCTGAGAAGAGAAACATTGTGAAAATGTTACCAACTATTCTTGGTCTTGATGTAGTATTGTCATCAAAATCACTCTATCCAAAATGGGTTAGTAGTGTCTCTAACGTTCTTGAGTGAGCATCAACAGTCCAGAGAAGTATTTAAAAATTGTGTGCTAAGGCAAAACGACTACTGCGAATGAATATAAATTACTGTTCATTTCAATAATATTTTAATAAGGGTTAAACTTTGTTTATTTAAGTATTTAATACTGTTGTCACATATTCATCATATAAAAACGAAAGTTTTTTTTTTTAATTTTTAGTACAACCCTGATGGCAAATGTGCCTCGTTCCATTGCAAAACGTAAGTACACTTGCACTAACCAGTGGTCCGATGTCACGAAAGCTGTCTTACCCACGTCAAAGTGCCAACAACCAAGTGATTTTGCTGGCCGCCCCAGTGATGTGGTATTGCATTCCATTTGATGATCCTTAATAATGGAATTCTGTAAACCAACTGCAGCCAGCAAAATCTTCTGATTTCTTGGAGTCAATTTCAGTATGTCATCCTTTTGTTCAGTTAAATATGATTGTACACACCATCCAAATGTTTTTAATTTTGATTAATGTAGAGTCTGATTCTATACATAATTTTCAGTGCAATATACTGTACTGTCAACTCGATACTTTAGATTGATATTTAAAACTAAACGTCTTGCAAATATGTGGTGCACTAGGCAAAAACTTACGAACTTTATTATGCAAATGTTTACCTGTAGCTTCACACAAACCAACAGTCTTTAAGACAATGCCGACGAAATTAGGAAATATTAATTATAAAACTTAGTATATCGTATGTGTACATCAGACATCGGTCAGTTATAAAAAAAGATAACTAGAAATGAGACTACAGAAAAGAAACAACCGCATATTCATTGAATGTAGTATAAATAAGGCTGACCCTCTCTCAACCTATGCTAGTCATTAGAAAGAGAATGTAGTCTTTGTCTTTTTTTACAACCAGCCGATGTCTGACGGACATATACGATATAGAAGTGCACCAAGAATTAAAGTTCACGCACGGTGCAAGACACAGCAACACTCAAATCAATTAAATAAACAAGATTTTTGTAATACTCACCTAACTGCATTATATGTTTACTGGCTAATAGCCAAAATATGCTAGCAGTATTTAATATAACATAACCTTACATAAAAGGTTAAGTAGGTACTTACTTTGACGG
Organism: Aromia moschata; assembly: GCA_029963805.1. NCBI lineage: Eukaryota > Metazoa > Arthropoda > Insecta > Coleoptera > Cerambycidae > Aromia > Aromia moschata. Next base: position 31,627 of record JAPWTK010000241.1, on the reverse strand, counting down.
TTTTGGTTTAAGAGCGGCTTTTTCAATGAGGTCTTGAGTATCCAATTCATTCTCTGAATCGCTGCAATGAATTTGGTAGTTAGACTTAATTTAAATAAAGGTTCATGTGAAATTTACCTGTCGTCTCCTTTTCCTTTTCTTAACTTTTTTGACTTTCCCATTTTCTAATTAAAAATATAATATCATTATTATTTACAAATTTTACCATAGGTATGTTATTACCTTTCGTAATGTATTTTTTACAATATGTTTATAACAGACACGTTCTAAATCACATCATATCACAATGAAGAATGAAGTGTGAAGGATGGCTCAGTATATATGTATAACGAAATGTAGGTGTAATATGGGTGTAGTTCCCGAAAACGGCAATTCAAATGAACTACTACATCTGAGTAAAAAGAGGAACTAGTTCTTAAAATATTACGTTTTTTTAATAGCAGTTACCAGTTACTGACGGTTCGCATTCCGGAAGCAGCCGTTTGCTATTAGATTTGTACTTTAAATGGCTGCTTTACACGATTATACTTTACCATATTTTACTACTCTACACGATCAATTTCTACATAAATATATTAAGTACTTTCACATAATAAATAGAATATTTACCATTACCAGAAAAGTGTACAGAGTTAGGTTAAGAGATGGCCTGTGCTGTATACACAGACTCTTGCCAACATTAAAGCAAAGACAGAGAGTTAGGTTAGGTTAAACACTTACTTGATGTTCATCGAAGTTTTTGCAAAAAATCCCGCAACAAACAACAGAAATTCACTCTTTTACGATTGTTTTGGCAACTAACAACACAGGGCGAACACGTGTTTTTTACCGGGTAAAAATTTTCCGATACTTATTCGGTATCGTAACGAAAATATCGATATTTTAGAATATCGCTCGAGAGAATTATCGATGCCAAAAACTCGATGTACAAACGAAGTATCGATATATCGGATCGGTATCGCCCATCCCTAGTGAGGAAAGCAGTAGAGTTGGGAAGAACGATTCATTATCCGGAACGTTCCAAACATTCTCGTTCCGATAAAATACCGTTCCAAAAGAACGGTATATCGGAACGTCGTTCCATGGTCAAGTTTTATGGTATTTACTAGCTGACCCGGCAAACGTTGTTCTGCCATATTGAAAATATGGGTTTATAGGTATTTTTTTGATGCCAAATAAAAAAATTACAAAAATTTTTTTGTCAAAAAATAGAAAAAAATTTCTGGATAGGCACACCCTAATCACCTAGCGGTATGAAATATACTTTACGACCTATTCTCATACCTACCAAATATACATAAAGAATTTCATAAAAATCGGTCGAGCCGTTTCGGAGGAGTGCGACCACAAACGCCGTGACACGAGATTTATGTTACACATTATATATTATGTACATATAAGATTTGCCAAAAGTTCTGATTCTCCATAATCCTACGACACTACTACAGCATTATGCTGTGATGGTGGGTTTATGCAGAAATTTTTAGTAATAAGAATAAGAATAGTAATAAGCATAAAAGTTAAACCTTCGTTTTATAATGACCCAGTTCATGCAGCAAATCCTTATTTTTAAAATTATTACTAAAAATTATGTTTACTGCATGAACTGGGTCATTATAAAACGAAGGTTTAACTTTTATGCTTATTACTATTCTTATTCTTATTACTAAAAATTTCTGCATGAACCCACCATGACACTACCGTGTCAAAATTTACAGAATTAAAATATGATATTATAGTTAGTAAACTAAATAGTAAACTTTGACCGTGTTATGTAGTTATCCACTCTATTGCTTATCATTTTTGTTTTCAAATCATTTCTTTAAATCAGAATTCTTCTGTACGGGTCGCCGCGCCGGGTCGCGTTATTGCTTATAACTCATGATTGCAAAAAACGACTTGCGAAAATCACCTACACATTTTTATACAACGAAAACGGTTTGATTCATAAAAGTTTATAATGTCGCGAAAATCTAGAAGGAACGATTACACAGTATATTCTTGATTTAAAAGAATAATCAAAAAACAGTTTTGACGTTTGACCAATACACATTCCACATTCCACACTAGAAATCGAGATCCAACTATCACCGCCCCCCAGCTGAATATAACTCGAACCCACATTCACATTCATCCAAATGTGCCAAATTGAACGACGAACGTCCCGTCCCCGTGCGTTCAATCGTGATCGTGATATTGTATGTGGTACGTCGCCGATCCAGTCCGACCTAAGTTCCGTCTGTTCCGTCGGAACGGGAGTAGACACTACCGTTCCGAAATAATGCGTTCCGCGAGAAATGAATACCGTTCCGAGTCGTTCCAACAAAATACCGTTCCAAAAGAACGTTCCGAACGGAACGACACAGCACTTACAGCAGTACAGTACCAGAACCTGACCATCTTCAGGAACATAGAGATCGAGTAATACAGAACATCCTCCTTTCTGTGTTATACAAGCTCCTTACAAAAATAATCACCAACCATCTCACCAACAAGCTCGACTTCCAGCCTGTAGAGCAAGCTGGATTCAGGAAAGGGTACAGTACGATAGACTACATCCAGGCAGTTCGCACGCTTATCGAGCCTGAGTACAACGTCCCACTACAGCTGGCGTTCGTCGATTACCGGAAGGTTTTCGACTCTGTGGAGATCTGGGCAGTTCTACATGCGATGGACGCTGCGAGGATTGACTCGCGATATTCGAATATCATCAGAGATATTGTACCCTTCTTTTATTTATATTTGTTTTGTTTTTATTTTATCTAAAATAAAAATAAATAAATAAATAAAAATAAAAAGCAGGAACACAGCGAACGGCAGCTCTTCGTCGGTGAACACTAGGCGTAGGGAAGGATTGTGCCAAATAAATATACAATTAGATCTTAATAAGGGCGCCACTTGACTTAGAAGTAATATACTGAATGTTATTTAATTATAGATTACCTTGCAAAAGTCAAGAAAACAAGGAATAACTTTTTAATGACAAGTTGTTGAGACTTTGAATTTATATAATCAGTTTGCAAATAAGCAGTGGACGAACTGGGACAAAATAATAAAATTATTCTCTGTACAACTAAAACTATTTTATTTACACACTGTAAAAAATTTGACAAAATTTACCAGTATTGAATATTTATAAGAATACACAAGAAAATGCCAGATACAAAAAAAATTATGTTACCAAAGCAGAGCGAGTATTATATTTGAAATAATTATTGTAACAATATTTAAAAATCACCAATGTTGTAATAGTAAAATCATTATTTATTGAAACGTATATAAACAGATATAAGAATATAAGTAACCTTATTAAATAAATAATACCTATTGTTAATACGTATTACCATCACATCATATGACAGCTATTGTTTATTTTACAAATTGTGACAGTCACTTGTCAAAAGTTTGACATAACCGAAAAGCTTAGACATGACCGCTATTTCTATCTCTCTTGTTCATAGCCAGAGTTGTTGATGACGTTTTTTTGGATGTCTATATTCATTATAATAAAAAAATATTAAATAATATTTTTTTTATGCAGATCGATATATTAACGAATTAATCAGTATAATTATGGTGACATTCTGGTAAAGTTTATTTTATTTAATAGTTCAAAATATACGAAGTGGTGAAAATAATCTTAAATAAAATTATATCAACTATACGCATATGGATATCACATAACATAATATAATATAGAGAAAAATAATGATAACGGAACATTTTTTAAAACGAAAAAAAAAAAATAATTATACCTATACCATCATTTGGAAAATATGATACCCTGTTGACTGGTTCCTAGTCCTGATGGTCATCTTACAAAAATTGATACCTGGTGGAATGCAAAAGGCGAAAGTGCCACCGAAAATAGAACGGCTTTACGTGCTGGCTAACGGCTAACAAAATGGCCGCGGCTTCCCTGACTGTAAAATTCCATGGGACGGCACTGCGAGGGTCTCTCTAAGCTAGGCCTCTCCAACTCCGGTGCTATTGCCGCTCCGGCCGAGCGCCGGCCAAGCATTCGCGTCGGGCTGCGGCACAGTTGAGTTAACTTTTCGAATAAATAAATAATTAAAAATAAGCACTTTTTCAGCTTTATTAGCCAATTGTTAGTTATCAATTGCACTTAGAGACTTCCGGTTGGGCTTAAAATTTTATAAATTTAATGAGGAAAATTTTTCTTCATTGCACCTTATATACCGAAAATGCACAGGAACGGAGTTATATGCGAAAATATGAAAATTTTCGCATAAATTGTTTATTTAAACAATGTTCCATACGGATGCTGCTCTACGGACCCCGCGCATTGTGTTCTACGCAAAAAATACATATGAAACCGTCAAAACTCGCCCTATATGTTTCAAGAACACGTTTTTATGATTTTAGCTCCTGCCTACTGGACTATAAAAGTTAAAATTAAATAATATACCAGAAAACGTTAAAGGTCTGATTTTTCCGGAAAATGGGTCAATTTTTAATAACTAGTACTAAAATAATGACGCGTACCTCTGGAATGCTTGGTAGTTCTGATTTTAATTTGGCTATCAGTTCCATCCTTTCGTCACCAACAATTGCGTCATGCGACGAAGAATGTTTGTTCTCGTAATGTCGCCGCACGGTCGAGGACTTGATGTTTACGATTGTATGATAAACTAAACATTGGGCTTTTCCGTCGACGTTAGTAAAAATATATGAATCCTCGCATTGGGAATTAAATGTCTGGCTAGATTGCCCTGGCATTACGATGTCTACGAAGGTCCACTCTGTTAATGACGGACCATTTATTTCCCATTAGAATTAGAATCGAGTGTCGCGCGAATCGCGCGCGCGAGTGTTTGTGGGTGGGAGAGAGATAGAAACAGAAAGCAATAATATGATGCTGTCTCTGTCGCGCAAAGGCGGTTGCGTTGCGGTGAAGTGGGGAAGGCAGGGGACAGGCACCGGTGCTGCGAGGTGCAGCACCGGTACGCGCCGGCACCGAGTGCTCGTGTTGGAGAGACCTGCTCTAAGCGAAGAGATACCATAGGAACGGATTGACCGACTTTTCTTAATATTTCCTTGAGTTTTTGAAACTCATTCCTGACACACTAATTAGAACATAAAAAAATAACCACCTAGATTTTTTTTGCAAGAAAATTTCTTACTCTCCTGGAGGGATGTTAGACGGAAAACCATAAAAGACATTTCGGGAACGATACTTGACATTTCCGTCTTGGAAGAAAGAGTCGTTCGGCCAAAGAAAATTGGAAGCGAAAAAAAATGGAGGCGGCAGCAACTACTATGACTTTGGAAGTCTTGAAACACTCACTTTGAGATTTTCACTAGTAATATATCCCGTTAGGAGATAATAATGAGTTTTCTCTAAAGCGATTTGGCAAACAATTCTTGGCCCTCACTTCGAGTCGTACCCAGGTAAGCTTGCTTTTTTTTTTAAAAAAAAAAAGCCCTTCCAAAATCTTAGTTGCGTACGCCTACTAGGAATTTACTAGCGGTGCCATCTAATAAATGTTATTTGAAAGAAGTCCTACCAGAAGAGATATGAATTTGCCTTATGTGTTATTATGAATGGTGCCTTACCTATTATGTCCTACTATAACCCTAACACAAAATAGGGAGAACCAACTCAAGATATGTCAACGGGCAATGGAATGTGCGATGCTGGGGATCAGCTTGAGGGACCGAGTCAGAAATGAGACCATCAGAGAGAGAACAAGAGTCGTTGATGTCATAGAGCGTGTCGCAGCCAATAAATGGCGCTGGGCAGGGCACGTCGTCAGGGATGACATCAAGTGGACGAAGACTATAATGCAGTAGCTGCCCAAAGAAACTAAGCGGAGTGTCGGGCGCCCCCCAAACAAGATTAAGGGATGATATCCAGAGGAGAACCGGCAATAATTGGATTTTGAATGCTCAGGATAGACAGTGGTGGAAAAATATGGAAGATGCCTATATCCAGGAGTGAATGAGAACAGGCTAAAGAAGAAGAAAGAAGATACAAAAGATTATTTCTCGTTTTTATTTATAAAAATCAAAACGCTATTTAGAATATTTAATAAACCAATGCTGAATTTAATAAATAACACAGGTCGACAAATTTAAACTTTTGTGAACTAACATTGGACAAAAATAGGTGTATACGAAGTATTTTGTCGTCCTAAATTCGAAAATGATAAGCTTATTACAGAAGCACGTACAGTTTTTTTTGTTACAGGAGGCAGGTGGTGGAAAAGAATGAAAGAACGTATTTTCACAATCTAATATTTATTTAATATAAACAAATGTGAAATGTGTCGAATTTAAGTAAAAATGTATTACAGAGGATTATGTGAATACAACTATATTACATGAGATAGCATATACAACAACAATACAACGACAAAAACTTTCACTTTTTCTCTTGTGTTCTGTAACATCATCTCTTTTTAAAAACCAGCAGTAGTTGCCTAACTAATGGGTCCCGCGACCCTGGTACCTTGTTTCCATGACCCTGATGTCCTGGTAGAACCTTTCTCCCTGTTCGTCGATTACTGCGCCCAAATTTTCCGGAAAAAATTGCAAATGTGAGTGTAAAAAATTCATGTTTAAAGACATGCGACACCCTAGTATTAAGAGATCATCTATGAGGTTTTTATCGTTTTCATCTTTCCTGTTGCCCAGAAATCCTCTCACTACACTTACAAAACACTTCCAAGCTGCCAATTCCTTTTCATTTAATTTTTCTTGAAAATGCAAATCATCTAGAAGCTTCCTTATTTGAGGTCCAATAAATATGCATTCTTTTAGTTTTGCATCACTTAATTGTGGAAATATTTCTTTTAGGTACTTGAAACCATCACCTTCTGTGTCCATGGCTTTTACAAAGTTTTTCTTTAATCCAAGCTTAATATGTAGAGGCGGAAGAATCATCTTTTGTGGATTAACAAGGGGGGCATATTTTATGTTTGAAGTACCAGGTTCAAAAGAAGTTCTACGAGGCCAATCGTTCTTACTGTAATGTTCTTTTGTTGCCCTAATATCCCATAGACACAAAAAACATCAATGATTTGTAAAACCACCTTGCAATCCTAGAAATATACCTATCACTTTTAAATCTCCACAAATATCCCACTGATACTGTTCATATTTAACGCGATTTAGTATGGTTCCTAAGTTGTCATAGGTTTCTTTCATTGTAAGTGAATGGGCTAACGGAATAGATGGTTTCTTGTTTCCATTATGAAGCAAGACCGCTTTTAGGCTGTATTTAGACGAATCTATAAAAATACGCCACTCGGAAGGGAAGTGCATGTTCCATATTAAGCTCATTCATTAAACCGTCAATATCACAACAGATACGAGTACACAGCGATCCTTCCATTTTATAAAAACTTGAATATGTCATATGTTTATTTCGTTTTTGGTAAAATGAAACAGTTGCATTTTTAACAGGTTCCACTCTTGAAGTTTGGAACCAAGAAGTTCCGATTTCTGTTTTGACAATCCCAGGTCATTGACCAAATCGTATAATTCATTCTGCGTTATTAAGTGAGGTTCACTACAGGTACTTGGTAAAAATGTTGGGTCACCAGTGGTATCTTCAGGGAAGTGGCGGATCAGATTCTGAAGAAGAACTAGAATCGCCGGGAACAATGTTGTCTAGGTTTAAGGGCGCAATCGGTACCGGTAGTTCCTCGCTATGAGGAACTGGCCTAATTGCAGAAGGCAAATTTAGATACTGAATTTTGTCCCTTTGCTTTTTTTGAATACTCTTCTGCTTTAGTGATACAAAAGTAGCAATCACTTACATGGTCGGTAGGTTCTCTCCACACCATAGGAACAGCAAACGGCATAGACTTTTCTTGCGATGCATCCACTGCACTAATGGTGGGTTCATGCAGAAATTTTTAGTAATAAGAATAAGAATAGTAATAAGAATAAAAGTTAAACCTTCGTTTTATAATGACCCAGTTCATGCAGTAAATATAATTTTTAGTAATAATTTTAAAAATAAGGATTATACTGCATGAACTGGGTCATTATAAAACGAAGGTTTAACTTTTATTCTTATTACTATTCTTATTCTTATTACTAAAAATTTCTGCATGAACCCACCATAAGTTTACTGACAACTCACACAGCAAACATGAGGAGCCCAAGTTTTATTTTGATCTCCAATTTGGCACTTAAAATATAAAAAGTAGTCTCTTTTGGCTTCCTCAGATATAGACCTAGCTTGTGACTTGAAAATAACTCGTCCGCATATATAAGAAAAATTATCCGCTGGATTTTTACAACATCGACGACTAGAACTTGCCATTTTATATAAATCGACTTAAACATTTGACTGTACTGTGAGCGAGACAGAAACAAACTAAACTCTATACAACAATAAAACTGCACTTAAAAGTTCATAGAACCCCTCTAGCGTCCCCTGGCAAGTCAGGTACAAATAATAATTTCAATTATTAATAGGATTATCCCCTTAATATAAAAGAGAAGCAGGTAGTTGAAAATTGGACTTGCTAGGTCATTTCTGTGAAAAGGTGATTTAATAACTATCTAAATGAAAGGCAAAAAGAGCATTGTCATCAATGTTACCAAAATCATGTTGACCTGTGTAATTAGTAAAGTTGTCAAAGTGGCGCATTGTTTTTGACTTGTATCGAGTTTTTTAATTCTCTCGAAAAATGGTTCGCGCTCGACCTCTGTAAAAACAAAAGGAAGCTGTTTTAATTCAAGCTGATGCATACCGTAATTTATATGCAGCCGAATTTTACTTCTGATAATCTCATTTTTATTATTGTTAATCACCATATACAGTGTTGTATATGGTGTATATAAGTAGTGGACAAATTTGATAAAACCGTCACGGATGTATAGTGACGTAATTATCGATAAATGTCAAAGGAATTTTTTAAGAAAATCGACTTTAAATGTTCAGAGACTAGGTTTACTAAAGATTAAAGAAAAGTCTTATTATACACTTGACATCCTGAAAGGCGCATGACACTTAGGAACATCGTTAATTAATTTAATTAGAGATTTTTGTTTGAATATTATCCCCCACATATTCAAAATCTGAGAGATAGAATATTTTATTATTAGGAAGTGCAGGGTGAAAATTGTGAACAATTATTATGAAAAAATAGTTCTCTGTTTTTGTTTTTGCGTGGAAATAGGATACTAAAATTTCGAAAACAAAAATGACCTTAATTTGATAAAAATGAATTTTATTTTAAACTACTGAACTAATTTTAAAAATAAACCTGCATTGAAGACAGATTTGAAATACCTTTCAAACTAGGTGTCATAATACTCCAATTCCCATTTCCCATTTGCGATGACAACGCCCTTTGTGTAGTGGATTAAGTGACGTATGTCATTTTTGTGTTAGAAAATAGTAAAAATACACAAACACCCTTCTAGGCCACCCCTACACTAAGATAATATAGAGTAAGGTATTCTAATCCTGCAATGCATGATGGGAAATGTGTCAAGAGGTCGCGCCGCCACACGTGCGTCTTGAAAACTAACTAATACCTAAGCTACATTCATGCAACTCCCAGGACAATAAAAATTGTAAAAAAAAATAAATCAACGTCCCAAAAAATATTTTTCATTATAAATAATATTGATTAGCTGTAATTAGTAATTTAAATACCAGAACTAAATAATATTATTATATGATTTACTTTTAAAGTTGTAGGAAACAAAATGTAGCTTAGGTATAATATAATGTTACGAACGCTGGGCCAGTCCGCCCCTGCCTGCTTCGATGAGCCAGCCGACTGAACGTCGATGACGTACGCGGGCAGCGCTCGCGTCGAAAGATCGCGGCTTTTGCCCGATGGTTCGGGATTCGGCACGGAAGCTTCTCGCCGAGACGCGATACTTCTATAGGTGGATATAACGCGGGGTTTCGACGCGGGACGGAACAGTTCTATTTAAAACCGGCGCGGCTTACAACGCTCCAGATAAATTGTATAGAAATAAATTAGTGTAAATAAATAGTGTTAGTTTAAATGTACGAGTTTAATTTTCCACACCTCACGAACCCGAAATAAATAAAACGTTACATTGGTGTCCGGTGTGAGTGTGGAAAAAACTGAACAATAGACATTTAAATAAATAAATTCGCGATAAATAAATTAAGTGAAATGGCTTCAAGACAGGTATTTTTAAAGGACCTTAAAGTGGCGGATTTAAAAAGGGAACTTGAAGAACGGGAGTGCGAGACGACAGGGAAAAAGGCCGATCTGCAAAATAGACTTAAAGAAGCTCTGGAAAATGAAGGTGAAAATCCCGACATATTTTTATTCGACATTGCTGGCGATATAAATTCGGCGTTGCAAAGCTTGGAGAAAAATCCAGAAGAGAAACTTCTAGAAAATGCCACCAAAATGCAACAGAAATTTGAGGAAACGTCTGGAAACTTAAGAGGGATGGAGCAAAACTTAAGAGGGATGGAACAGAAACTAATAGAAAACATGGATCAAAAACTACAAGAAAATTCTAGTTGCCTCCAGAAACAAATAGGCGAATATGTGGACGGAAAATTTGGGGAAATGGAAAATAAGTTAGTTACCGTAGAAGAAGAATTCCAGAACAAGTTTCTAGAAATGGAAAGGAAATTTGCAACGTTGGTTTTAGAAGGTGGGGAACAACAACGCATGATCAATACCACTCTGAAGTCACCTGGTAGCGACATCGACAGGATGACTAATCCCCAGGCAAGTAGTCACATGGAAATGTCGAAAATTCGCATGAAACCACCACAGTTTGATGGTAAGAGCTCCTGGGTCAATTATCTACGACAATTTGAGGCTGCAGCGAAGGCAAATGGTTGGTCATTGGCGGAGAAGGCTACAGCGCTGACGTTAGCGCTACGCGGCGATGCAACGGATATATTGCAGACGCTTTCTCTTGAAGAACAAGAGGATTACCACCAACTTGTCCGACACCTGGAAATGCGATATGGTCAGTCCCATCTTGAGCATGTCTACCACTCGCAGTTGAAGAACCGCTATCAGAAAAGTAACGAATCGCTGCAGGAATTCGAAGCGGACATAGCGCGGTTAGTTCGTTTGGCATACTCATCTACGCCGGAGAACGTCATGGAACGACTAGCCGTGCAGGCATTTTTAGATGGTCTGCGTGATACTGAGACCCGTCAAGCTCTGACTCTCGCTCGTCCCAGCAAGTTGGTGGATGCTTTGGCGCGAGCTTTGGAATTCGAAGCTGCTAAACAGAGTTGCAGAGGTCAAGCTAAGGTCCGTAGGATGGAGGACGGTGTTGAAGAAGGAACCTGCAATGAAGCAGAAATTAGGCGAGTCGTCGAGGGCATGTTGGAAAAGAGGCAAATTCGGTGCTGGAATTGCGGTAAGGTTGGACATGTCCGTAGTCGCTGCCCTAGAAATAAGGAAACGTCACCCTCGTCGGAAAACTAAATGAGGTTGACCGTAAGGGGCAATCGTCAACCTCTAAGAAGCAAGCCCCAAAGAAAATTGCACGAGTCGCATCTCTTCAACACCCGTCTAATAGTGTTTTTGTCGATGGACTAGTCGATGGAAAAGAGAGACTGTTGCTATTAGATACGGGTGCAACGAGAACTATCATTAGACCAGATATTGTTGGAACCGCAGCAAGAATTACTCCGACCAGCTGGCGACTACGTACTGCAACTGGAGATCCGCTACCATTCGCGGTGAGACCAACATCACAATTGTCATTGGAAACGTGTCGTTTGAACATCGAGCACTGGTAGCTGAAATTGAGGATGAACTTATTCTTGGAATGGACATTATGAACACCAAGGGATTTGAACTGGACTTCAAGAATAATGTTCTGAAAATAAATGGCGAGGAAATCGTACTACATCGAAAGACGGAGGAAACAATCCGAGTTGTACTGGCAGAGGATACGGCAGTGCCAGAACGAAGTGAAATGATCTTGGACGCTCATTTGGACGGTAACCCGTGTGTTGGAAATATAATGATGTTTGAGCCAAGATCTCACGACGGCGAGGTAGCGAGAGGAATAGCTGTGGGAAAGCTCTGTTGCGGACCGAGAAAACAGTACCGGTGAGAATAATGAACCTGAATCATCACCCAGTAAATCTAAGAAAAGGAATCGTCTTAGGGTACTGTTCCTCGGTTTCCTCCGTCATTCGAAAATTAGATGCTCAAGAAAATTCAGTTAAGAAGATTACAGGCGAGTTAGCAAACCTCCTATCATCTTCCTCAAGATCCTTGAGAAGTGATCAAACGACGAAGCTAAGGAGTCTGATTACTAAGTACGCAGATATTTTCGATGATGGGCAAGGTGGAAAGGGCAGGACAAATGTAATCCGACACAAAATTGACACGGGCGACGCTCGGCCCATCCGACAAACAGCAAGAAGATTGCCATTAGCCAAACGCGAGGAAGCCGATAAAATCGTGCAGGACATGGAAAAAGATGGAGTCATTGAACCATCTAATAGTCCGTGGGCTTCACCAATTGTATTGGTAAAGAAGAAAGATGGCTCTACCAGATTTTGTGTGGATTACCGTCAATTAAACAACGTGACAAAGAAAGACAGCTATCCATTGCCTAGAATCGATGACACCTTGGATACTCTATCAGGATCAAAGATTTTCTCAACCCTAGATTTGAAGAGTGGATATTGGCAAGTAGAGTTGGCACACCGGGATCGAGAAAAAACTGCGTTTACTCTGGGTACAGGACTATGGCAGTTTACCGTAATGCCGTTTGGATTATGTAACGCTCCGGCAACCTTCGAGAGGCTGATGGAAACTGTGTTAAAAGGACTCTCTTGGAAGACATGTCTTGTATACCTCGACGACATCATCGTGGTTGGAAAATCCTTTGAGGATCACATGAAAAATCTGGAGGAGGTCTTTCAACGTTTGCGAACCTCTGGCCTAAAGCTTAGCCCGAAAAAGTGTCATCTATTCCAGAAGGAAGTGAGGTATCTGGGCCATGTTGTTTCCAGTCAAGGAGTGGCAGTGGATGACCAGAAGATCAAAACAGTGCGAGAGTGGCCAGTACCCGGCAATAAGCATGATCTACGAAGTTTCCTCGGGTTATGCACTTACTATCGTCGATATGTGCCCGGATTTGCCAATATTGCCAAGCCACTGACTCGACTCACGGAAGGAGAAAGACGGTTCCATTGGGACGATGAATGCAGTGAAGCGTTTCGACATTTAAAGGAAGCGTTGACGAGTGCACCTATCCTGAGCTATCCTCTCCCAGATGGAAAATTCATTTTGGATACCGATGCCAGTAATGTAGGTTTGGGAGCAGTTTTGTCTCAGATTCAGGACGGCCAAGAGAAGGTTATTGGATACTTCAGTAAAACCTTGTCGAAACCTGAGCGAAACTACTGTGTTACCAGGCGGGAGCTACTGGCGGTAGTGAAATCTGTCGAACACTTCTATAAATACCTGTATGGGAGGAAATTCTTGCTGAGAACGGACCATGCGGCGCTAAAATGGCTTCTACAGTTCAAGAATCCTGAAGGACAGGTAGCCAGGTGGATAGAGCGACTCCAAGAATTTGATTTCGACACCGAACATCGTGCAGGCAAAGTTCACCGCAACGCTGATGCGCTATCCAGAAGACCCTGCTTTGAGGATTGCAAACATTGTCAGCGGGCAGAAGAAAAGGACATCTTAGTATACAGAACGACGGCGGTGAACGATGATTGGCTGTCGGAAAAGGTTTTGAAAGACCAGGAGAATGACCCGAATCTGAAACCAATTGTGAATTGGAAGAAAGAAGATCGGAAACCCACTTGGGAGGAGGTATCACGGTATTCACCAACCGTAAAGTCGTACTGGGCTCAGTGGAATTCCCTCGTCTTAAGCGACGGACTCTTAAAACGCGTTCTGGAGAAATCAGATGGTACCGAAGAGCGAAAACAACTGATAGTCCCCAGAAACAGAGTGCCAGAGGTATTGGAGGAGATCCACAATGGAAGCACTGGCGGACACCTGGGAGTAACAAAGACGCTGGGAAAAGTTAGGGAGCGTTTCTACTGGGTGAACTGCACTACTGACGTGAAGGAGTGGTGCAAGAAATGCGTGGTGTGCGCTGCAAGTAATGGTCCGCAACGGCACCCGAAGGCTCCAATGCGACAATACAACGTGGGTAGTCCGTTTGAAAGAATTGCCATCGATGTAGCAGGTCCGTTTCCGGAAACAGATAATGGAAATAAATACATCGTCGTCGTGATGGATTATTTCAGCAAATGGGTAGAAGCGTATGCCCTTCCAAACCAAGAGGCTTCTACTGTGGCGGACGCTCTCATCAAGGACTGGATTTGTCGATTTGGTGTACCTCTGGAATTACATTCGGACCAGGGGAGAAATTTCGAGTCGATTCTGTTTCAGAATGTGTGCCGTACACTCGACATCCGTAAGACGAGGACAACTGCACTGCATCCGCAGTCAGATGGAATGGTGGAGCGAATGAATAGGACCATCAACCGGTACTTATCCAAAGTAGTCTCTGACCACCAGAGGGACTGGGACCAGTTTCTCCACCTGTTCCTACTAGCCTACCGGTCGTCAGTCCACGAAACAACTGGGCAAACACCTGCAAGCATCGTCATGGGCCGTGAACTGCGTCTACCCTGTGACCTGAAGTTCGGCTGTACACCAGGGACGACGTGGCTGGAGAGGACTACGTCAGTACTCTACGCCAGAGAATGGACGACATCCACGAACGAGTCCGTTCAAATATCCAGGGCGCCAGCGACCGCATGAAGGGAGACCTACGACATCAACGCCAACGATGGCAGGTACCAGCCCGGCAACCAAGTCTGGTTATATAACCCACAACGTCGTCGTGGGTTATCTCCAAAACTTCAAAGCTCCTGGGAAGGTCCGTATGAGGTCGTCACCCGGATTAACGATGTAGTCTACCGAATCCAGAAGTTGCCAAGAGGAAACCCAGGGTTGTCCATTTCAACCGTTTAGCCCCTTTCGCCGGAAATAATGACGAACAAGCTGAAGCCAGAGTTCGACACGTCAGTCCACCAGACAGCGAGCTCTCCTTCGAGGAATTCATGTTGCTTAATTCCAACGGCCAGAAAGCTCGCTACGGTGTAACGCGAGAAGAACCACGTGACCTGTTCCAGGCTCCTCGCTGACTTCTGTCTTGCTCACTGTGTGGCAGCGGATCTCCGAATGTCCCGAGGGATTGCACTTACCTTCAAGAAGGCGTTTGGACAGTTGGAGGAGTTACGCAGACAAAGACCAGAGGTGGGACGAGTCCTTCAAATCACGGCGGCCGAGCAGGAGAAAGAGAGGTCCGTTTTCTATTTGGTGACCAAGCAGCTATCGCACCATAAACCAACTTATCAAACAGTCTGGGACACACTAGTCGAGCTGAGGGATGTGCTCTTGTCCCAGAGCATAAGCAGTTTGGCGATACCGAAGATAGCCAGCGGACTAGATGGCCTGGATTGGAGGGTGATCAGGAGTATGCTAGAAGTCATCTTCCGGTTTACAGGAGTTGAGATTCTGGTATGCTGTTACAACCCCAGGAGATCGCTCAACGAGAAGACTGTGGACTGCTTCTTCTACCAGACCTCCCGATGCAAGAATGGGTCATTCTGCAGGTATCGACACGGACCAGAGGACGATACAATTCGAGACGAAATGTCTTTAAGGAGGGGGCAGTGTTACGAACGCTGGGCCAGTCCGCCCCTGCCTGCTTCGATGAGCCAGCCGACTGAACGTCGATGACGTACGCGGGCAGCGCTCGCGTCGAAAGATCGCGGCTTTTGCCCGATGGTTCGGGATTCGGCACGGAAGCTTCTCGCCGAGACGCGATACTTCTATAGGTGGATATAACGCGGGGTTTCGACGCGGGACGGAACAGTTCTATTTAAAACCGGCGCGGCTTACAACGCTCAAGATAAATTGTATAGAAATAAATTAGTGTAAATAAATAGTGTTAGTTTAAATGTACGAGTTTAATTTTCCACACCTCACGAACCCGAAATAAATAAAACGTTACAATAAGTTAGTTTTCAAGACACACCTGTGGCGACGCGACCTCTTGACACATTTCCCATCATGCATTGCAGGATTGGAATACCTTTACTCTATATTATCTTACCCTACACCATTGGAGATTGAATTTCACTTTTCACAACTACCTAGAAGCGTCAAAGAACATGGTTAAAAAATGCCTTTTTTGTCCCCTCAAGACAAAAGCATGAAACTAGTATTTTTATACTAATTTTTGGTGCTGTATACGAATCATTTATTCATTTTGATAAAGGGAAAAATGACGGGAACATCCTCTAACCAACCCCTGTATGTAGGTGAAAAAGGGATAAATGTTTTTTTTGTGCAATTTATTATTTGTGTACTACTTTGAATAATATAATTTATTTTTTATTGAAACTTTATTATTTTAATCAACTTTAATTAACACTTAGCTTTTATTGAAAGGTGGAACTTGGCGCTTTTTCGACAATTTTGTATTGAAATTATTCTCGCAAATGAAATGACTTTTTAGGTCTATATAAGAGATGCTTAACCAACATAAATGATTAGAAAACTACGTTTTGTATGAGTTTTGAAAGTGACATCGAGTTTGCTGATAACGGAATTAACACTGATTTTCTTTCAAGGCTTAATTATTTCTAATTCAAACAAGTTCCGTTTATTTTTCAGTAGAAAAAAATGTTTAGTTTTAATTTTGTAAAGAAAATAATTTGTTACTGTATCTAAAATTGT
The DNA here is from genome assembly GCA_029963805.1 of Aromia moschata. Taxonomy (NCBI): domain Eukaryota; kingdom Metazoa; phylum Arthropoda; class Insecta; order Coleoptera; family Cerambycidae; genus Aromia; species Aromia moschata. Next base: position 14,891 of record JAPWTK010000241.1, on the reverse strand, counting down.
TAATGCTCATTTCATATAATTATTCAAACTAGTATACAAATAATAAATTGCACAAACAAACCATTTATCCCTTTTCCACCCCCATACAGAAGTTAGTTAGAGGATGTTCCCGTCGTTTTTGGGCAAGATAAATAAATGATTCGTATTCAGCACCCAAAAATTAGTATGAAAATACTAGTTTCATGCTTTTGTTTTGAGGAGCCAAAAAAGCCATTTTTTTAACATCGTTCTTTTGTGAGGATTTTTTCTGTTTTGAATTTCAGACTGTTTCTGTTTTCGTTTTACACTTTTTGCATCTTATTGTTGTTCGTTTTTTTCTACGGTCAATACTTTTTGGTGACTTTTTTCATCGTATTCATCGTAACGTCAACACATGTTCATCAGTAACCATCTATGACGTAATCAGTCACACCATTTTGTTGATTTTTTTTAACCACCATTGTTGTCCTTATTTTATTTTTTAAAGTTATAACATCCGTTGAAAAGTATATTTCAATAAAACATTTTTAGAGTACGTGTGATCTGGAATGCATTTTGTTATGATGATCCTGAAGCGGGATAGGTGGCCTGCTGGCCTGATGAACCAAGAAGACTTTGCGATGAACAATAAAGAGCTTGCGTTATTTTGAACACTTTTTGTTCATATATTGCCAGTAGAAACTAATTACATTAATCATAAACAAAAACCTAGGTCGTCTAATATAAATTATTAAATTAAGGACTAATAATCACTGCAAGTCGTATAAACATGTCGTCGTAACATCATATTTAAGCCTTAACCAATCTCTTCCTTGGTTCTAGTTTAATTTTGAAACCTTCGGCTCGCTTCAATATAATGTCGGCTTGAAGCTGGAAATCTTCTTCTTTGATATCTGATGTGACACGGTAATACCTCAAAATGGTGGAAAGAAGAATCTTCAGTTTAAGCATAGCGTATTTTCGTCCTGTAAAACGAATTGAAACATTAAGAATACTCATATTTATTATGACTAAGCATAGCAACAATTCACTATGTTTACAGTCTATGTTGGTTATTTATATTATGTTCAATAAATAGATTAATGGCGGGTTCATGCAGAAATTTTTAGTAGTAATAAGAATAAGAATAAAAGTAAACCTTCGTTTTATAATGACCGAGTTCATGCAGTAAATATAATTTTTAGTAATAATTTTAAAATAAGGATTTACTGCATGAACTGGGTCATTATAAAACGAAGGTTTAACTTTTTGTTCTTATTACTATTCTTATTCTTATTACTAAAATATCTGCATGAACCCACCTTTACTTGGAAGTTAGTCGTGGCTCGTACCGAACAATATTGTTTTCTAGTTATTCTATTTTAAATATTATGCGTGTAAATGTAACTCGTAAACTACATATATTGCTTAAGGTCAACATAACAACATAAGTCAACAAATGTTTTTGAAATGAGTAAAATAAATCAATATCAAAATTAACACAAACAAAAATATAAAAACCAAAATTACTTACATCACATTACCGGCCAATAACTTAATTTTCTTTTCATATTAATATTGAGTTTTTGGTGTCTAACTAACTTAATTATATGAAAGATTTCCTTACCTACGCAACTGCGAGGTCCAGCACTGAATGGTATAAATGCATAGTAATGCCTGTTGGCTGTCCTTTCTGGAAGGAAGTTGTCAGGATCGAATTTGTTTGGATTGGGATAGATCTCTGGAAGGCGATGAATCCTGAATGTTCCAATAACAATAGTTGCCCCAGCAGGCAATGTATAATCTCCGGAAACTAAGAGCAAAATATTGAATTAAATTATTTTAATTATTACTTAACTTAATTATTTAGTTATTTTACTAACGAAACTGTAAATATATGTATTTTTTTTAATTCGATAAACTCACCCAATTTTACATCTTGGTTGAGCTGACGCGCAATAACCGGTACTGGTGGATACATACGCAGAGTTTCCATTAGACAGCGTTCTAGATATTTCATTTCTAATGTATCAGCAAATGTTGCGGGCCTATCTGAGTCGCCAAAGATTTCATCAAGTTCTTGAACAACTTTATCTTGGATACTTTGGTGAATTCCCATCATTGACAAGAAGAAGCTACTGCCGGCCGCGGTAGTGTCATGACCTTCGAACATGATTGTATCTACTTGTTCCTTGATCTCTTCGTCGTTAATAACTACTCCATTTTGGGATGCTTCAATCATAAGATCCAAGAAAGCCATTCGCTTCTTTTCTCCGATATCCTCATCTACGTCTAAATCATCTTTAAGCCCAGCTGATTGACCATACGATAGACCTTCAACTACAGTTTTAGAACTGACTTTATTTTCAAAATTCTTAGTTTTCAATTCTTCAGGCACTTCGGCAGTAGATCCCCTTATTCCCTTTTCAAAGTTAGCCCTTTTATTTTTAATGACCTTACGAGTTAAGCTGTGTATGGTGTCAATAAGTTTCTCTTGGATTTTGGCATATTTAGTGACATTGAAAATAATGTCTGGTCTAAGCCAAACTTTGGTATGACGGAGGTGAAGAATGTCACACATTTTCATTACAGCCATAGCGTAGTCGTAGCCGCTTTGATCTTGTGTCTTTTTACTTACACCCATCGCTGTTTCTAAGAGAATTTCTACTGTAGCCTCAGACATGTAATCGTGACAATCAAATTCTTTTCCAATTTCTTTTTCAGTTTATCCACGACCTCTCTACTGTTGGCGTTGAAGAGATCAATAAATGATTTCAAGACATTTAAGTGGAAAGTGGGAGCGATAAGTTTGCGATGCGCCCTCCATTTCTGTCCGGTAGAAATTAGAAGTCCATCTCCCAACCAGGGTTTGAAGAAGCGGTATTCGCTGGCTTTGTCGATATGAACATGGCTGCTAAGAATAAGTTCGACGTCACGAGGATCGACCAAGAAAATTAAAAGTTTCGGACCTACCCACAATTTTATAACACTACCAAATTCGTACGATTTGGCATACACTCTTTTAAAGATTTCTGAAACAGATTGAAACGCAAAATGAAATACATAATTCAATATAATACGAGCCTCAAACAAATGAGGCAACAAATATAAATATACTACTAAAACTGATATCTAAAATTCTACATCTTGATTAAACTAAAATAATTTTTTGGGAGATTCCGTTTTTGGAGAAACATACACAGGATGTTGGATTTAAAAAAAATTGCCAAAATCCGATCAATTGCCACTGACAATTGATTTTTTAAAAATCAATTGCCACTGACAACTAATACTATATTTAAATAATTTAAGAAATACAGTTGCGTCATTTTTTTCCGCAATATTTATTTTAAATATTAACGGAGATACAGAAACTTAACTTGTTACCAAAATCCATTACTGCACATCTACTGTATATGTACGTACTACTTTAGTTACTGGCATGGTCTATATTTTATTGCATAATTTCATATGAACGTTATCTCAGTGTTTTCAAATTGTTATTATTGCAATAAAAATAATATACCTAGTTATTTTTTGGAACTCGTATAAAGTTGATTACCTTAGCCGAAATTAAATAAAAGTGCGGAAAAAAACGTGAACTATTTTCTAAATTATGGTAGATAATAAACTGAGGTGTGTAAATATGTGTTATATGCTTTATAGATGTCATTTTCTTGCAGTTAATCGAGGACGTTGTTGAAACACCTTGAATATTGTGTCATAAAAAATTATAGAATAAAAAATGTGAATCATAGGTTTTCATGTTCATACGTTCATTATGATCAACAAAGTAATTATTTATTTCCAAAAATAAGTTTAAACTATAATGGAAAGGATTTCAATAAAGTTTATGTTTTATAAATATTGCGGGATCAAAAAAGCCTCATTAGTGTCGAACTTATTGTGGACATCCTCAGACACTATACAGAATGTTTATTTGTTTAAAATAAAACTATGACAACCACATAATTACTTTCAACAGAACATTTTATCGAGAATCAAATTCTACCCATATTTCTGATTTCAAAAATATGATAGATGATGAAAATTTCGAATATGCTGTGACTGGCAGCAGAGAGGATTTTGGCAAAAAAAAGAAACTGAATTTTTTATTTCTGTCAAACATTCTGCATCTATATTATTGCAATTCATTTTATTGATGAAAACATGCATAATGAAGAAATTGATATAGATACTTTTACATAATAAGGGCAGCAAAACAAGCATATAATATGGACCACCTATAAATGTGAACAGAGAAGCAATGCTTTCTTAAAATCATGGCATAAGTACTTAATATTTTGATGAGAGGAACATGTAAGGTAATATATTTTAAATTTAGGTGATATATTTTTAATTTTGATTTTAAATAACAAAAATAGGTATATTAATAATTTCGTACAAAATAATACTTTTTAATGATAGATTAATAAATGAATAATAAAAAAAAATAAAAATAAGCTTTTATTTAAATGCTCTAAAAAGAAGAAAATAAACTTGTCACGAGATTTACTTGTGTACATGTATTTACCTATTTTATAAAATACATACTTTTTTTCTTAGATTTTCTTATGTCAAGATCAAGTTACATAATTATTACATTCTTGATTATCTACACAAGTAAATCTCGTGACAAGCTTTTATATAATATAAATTGTGTAATGTAATAAATTAAAGGGTTTGATTCAATTTAAAGTTTATTTTCTTCTTTTTAGAGCATTTAAATAAAAGCTTGTTTTTAATTTTTTTTATTATTAATTTATTTTTTATTTTTTAGTTATCATCGTGTTTTTATAACTAATTGTTTCTCAACCTGTTCATACTATCCCTAACCTATACCAAGTTATAACTCTTTAAAATTGGTAAGGTGTCCATCTTGTGTTTCGCCATTTTGAATTTGTTTCACCACCGCTAGAATTTGCCTAGGGTATAGGTTGATATTAGTTAACACACGACCCGACCCCGCTGTCATACTCAAGAAGACTAGAACTAAGGAGACCGAACTCGTTCGGTATCTAGGATCAAATCTGTCCGCCTCCAGGAGGCGCTGTAAACTGTAATGTACTCGAGTCACGTGATGAGCAGCAGTCAGCGGTCCACATGTGAATGTTTATCATAGAAAACCATGCTATGGTTTTATATGACATTTATCATTAAGCTCTCAAAGCGGGTGCTTACATGCCGTTTGGCTTTAACAAAAATATATACAAAAATAAATATGGTTCAAAAGTACTGTGTTGCATTGTGTGATTTAAGAAGCGGTCCGAATAACCGGACATTATTTCAAATTACTGAGTATGTATGAAACGAAATATTTTCCTTTGTTAACGTTGAAGCACGTAACATGAAATATTTTGAGTAAATTTTCATATTGATCATTGCGAAAATTTGCAATTGCAAAGACATTACTTGTGTAGATTCAATATAATATTCAACAACAACAAATTAACAAAAAATATCGTCTGTCAAATTGAGCATCTGTCAAATGTATTCGCACCACGGACATTCACACGGACTCTAACCTCTAATGCACACATATTAGTATAGAACTACGGTATACGTATAGATATCTGTTTATATACCGTAGCAACCAGAGTACGCAACTGTTTACAGCGCCTCTGGAGGCGGACATATTCGAGCCCGTCGCGTTATACAGCGAAAATCCGCAGTTCGGTCTCCTTAGTTCTAGACTTCTTGGTCATACTGTTTAGCCGGGCAGTAGTACCATCTCCTCGAAGGGTTGAACGCAGACGTCAGTTTATTCGTATTCTTCTTAGCAAACTCTTTCATTTGATACCCACATTATGGGAGTGCTTAATAATAACTAGTCCGCCATCTTGGGCGGTCCGCCATATTGATTTAGAGTAAATTCATTTTATTTTCTTATTTCTCCTCAGCAAACCTTTTCATTTGATAACCATATCATGGGAGTGCGCAAAAAAACTATTCCGCCATCTTAGACCGTTCGCCATTTTGAATTTAGAATGACATAACTTAGCTAACCATGCATTGTCATCCAAACTAAACGTGTATCCCAAGGGCGTTGACAGGGGGGGGGCGATGGGGGCGACCCCAAAGGGTCAAGTAAAAACCGAAATACTCGGGGAATGCGGTTGCCGTTGCCTCCAGTGACCTTTTGTTTTTTTTTTTTGGCTTTTTTGTTTAATCTGCAGCGATCGCCCCCCCCCCCCAAGGGTCAAGTAAAAACCAAAATACTCGGGGGATTGCGGTTGCCGTTGCCTCTACTGACCTTTTGTTTTTTTTTTTTGGCTTTTTTGTTTGATCTGCATTGGGCGCCCCCCCCCCCAAACATAAATACTGGCTACGCCCTTGGTGTATCCAAAATGTCATCTCAATTGGTTGAGGATAACTACTTTAAAATTCAGTTGCAAGATTTGACCCATAAACATACATACAAACAAACAAAACATTGCAAGTTACATAAAAGCTTGTAAAAAATTGAATCATTTTGACATTAAAAAATCTGCACTATATCATATCTTAGATATGATATAGTTATAGCATTATAAAAGACGATCTAAAAATTGTATTTTTTGAAAATGCGTGTTTTTGAAATCCAAAATTGATCTGTCCAAGCATTTTTTTGTAACAACTTTCCCAAAAAGGGATATCAAATCTATTCCAAACGTTATGATCTCATTATCTAGAGAAATACTAAAAACACACGGTATGCAGTACTTTAATATTAATCTTACATAATACAACTTTATCATTCCAAATAAACGGATACATATAGTAATAAAAATACTTATACGTATTTCTTAAAACTGCATAAAAACTAGCAATGACAATAAAGCAACAAGCAAACTTACCGGGCGAGGTGCCAAGGAATTCCAAAGCGTTTCCTAGTATGGGCAATTGTTTAGGACCGGGAATTTTTTCTGCCAGTTCGACCATATGTTTCCTGGATATTTTCCAGTAAGCATACCATAATATGACAGCAGGGATCAATAAGAAGTAAAAGACGCTGGAGGCCGATAACACTCCACTGGGAGTGCCCAGGTCTGGAGTAACAGTGGCTGTCGACATGGTGACTTCCTTACTGTGAAAAATATATGTTGACATAAAATCTCCTATATAAGTCACACTTTCTGGGACATTTTTGTTTAGTTTAACTTTTTTAGAAACGTGAACAGAAATGTCGTGTTGTGTTAGGGTAGGTACTACATATGTACTTATTGCCACAATTTTTTGTTCAACTATTTTCCAGCAATGTTTGCTTAGTCTGTTCTCACCTTAAGGGGGCATGATACTTTTTATCCATTCGAAAAATCGATTTTTCTTTTTTTATTTGTTTCGTTAGATAAAACCCTCGAGAATATGTATGCAAAGCGGAAATACGAAATTCGAAAAAATTATCGAAGTTATGGCGTTTCTACGAAGCGCCGTCTCCGACCGTGACGTAGCCGCTTCCCAAGTAGGCGGGCAGGAGCAACCGCCTGACCCTTCTAAGAACATTTTCCGACATTCCTTTCTATAGAAATTTCGTTTGTGTGCTTTGTGCGTAAGATTGTTGTACTAGATGGCAGATTTCCCTCTCTTCTAACGGTTCTAGTAGTCCTACGGGCCGTTTTCGTGCAAACCTGTTTCAAAACTTAAGCGCGTTTTTCGCGGAACCACGTTTACAAAATCGGTGGTCAGGATTACTCGGAATCCAGTCAACCGATTCCGGTACTTTTTTTTTGTTATTAAGCTTAAGATATTATCTAGTCTTTATCATATGCTTTTTTTGATATTCACACTTTAACTATTTTTTTAGCATGCATAAAGACGCAATCTTCTGGTAAAAATCGATAGGTCAACTTTGAACGTCCGCCATTTTGTGACAAATTCGAAATTTAAAAAAAGCATATAGATAAAGACAAGCGACAGTCCTAATGTTTAAAACGGCATATTAATTTTTGCTTTTAGATGAATAACGGCTGAGGAATCTTGACCACCGCAAAACACCTCCAACGGAACCCCTCATCTTATCGGAGCTGAGGGGGGTAGGGAGAGGAGGAGGGACGCTGAATAAAATATGATTTAGTACACTAGCACGACTTCTTTCATTTGCAGAAAACCCCATCCTTCTACTTTTTTTCGTTTTCTGGCAAAAAAATCTTCAAAATACCTTACAAAACAGGCTGAAAAAGTATCATGCCCCCTTAACACATGCCACGGTGTAATCGGGAAAACACCCCCAAGGGCCAAACTACATTTTTTTAGTATTTATATGTATTAACTAAAATAAAGGTTTTTCTGACACTTTTGTTTGTTTTTTTTTGTTGTGTTTTTGGTTATTTTTTTGTAGTATTTTTGTATCTCTCATATATGAGCGACGTGACCCTGTAAAAAAAATGAGTGATATTTAAGTTACTAATCAACGGATAGGTGCAAAAGCTAAAGCCAAATTGACATTAACTTTAACTACTAATTTAACTAATTTAACGTCTGTAACTAAACTTTTAGAATTGCTAATGAAGAAGCGGAATATCTAAACTTAATTTAATAGAGAACACGGGAGGAGATTTTGATCTACGCTTCGGCGTAGACATTTGATTAATAGGTCTAATATACGTACAATGTCTGTCAAAGGGTCTGCACCATATGGGGATTTTTTATTAAGGGTACATTTTCTTCAAAAAACTGTTTGTCATAGTCTTCAACAATTTTAAACAAAAAAAAAGCGCCAAACAGATTGGCTCTTCAGATTGGCGATATGTCATTGTGATCGCCACAAAACTATTTCTTAAAACAGTAAAATATTGTATGGAAAAAATTGTTTGAATTAGTATTACTCTAGTAGGTATAAAAGTATAACATGGCAAATCGTTTTTGAGAGTTTTTGAATTTGAATTGAGTTCATGAGATATATTTTATGTCATAAAATAAAATATTGCTTCATTTTGAGAAAAAAAAAATAATAAACAAAATCATTTGCAAAGAAAATCTGTAGGACAAGTTTAGTTTATTTATGAATTTCCGAATTTTTGCTAGACTAAGACAATGTTTGCAGGCAATGCAAAGTTAGCATGATGAAACAAAATGTAAATTAGGTAAAATATATTGATTTGATAGGCTTATCAAATATATTTTTGCCTAGGGTTTAACCACTCGCTCACCGTGTATCTTCTATAATAATTATATGAATGTTATAATATACTCGACTGGTAAGTAAAGATTACTATTACTAAAATATAATAACTAAAATATAGTTCGTTTAAAAATAAATACAATACATATATATTACATTTATTCATAAGTCTCTAGATTATTTTTTAAAGAAATACTTAATATATAATAAAAAAAAACGAGGATCTATGACGCCTACCCTTGCACACCATAAGATTTTTTTAAAATCACTTATGTTATGATTTCTATATTTTCGATATCAATATTATTAAATAATAATTTAACGTCTATAATAGCTATAGCACTAAATTAAATAGTTTATCCACTTACACAAAATTACATTAAATGTTACTCCTACCACATTCGTTTGAAACCACAACTTAAACTGACTCTAACATTAAATTTTTCAGTTTTATATGTATACTTCTTTAAAAATTTGACGTCAGCGGTGTACGCTCGATGTGTTTTCCGCATTAACATTTAATACTAGCCATGCATATGTATACAAATATACAATGGAAAGGGTATCGGTCATGGAATACTTTGAATTTATAATTATTGTTCGTTCGTCAAGTGCAAAGAATTTTATTTCAATTTTATTTCTTTTCCGATTCATAATTAGATTTTGGGTAAATATTGTATATTTATTCATTCACCTCAAGTCAAAGACACGTACCAATTATCAACGCAATTGAGGATTTTATTTTAAAAGCAACATACCCCCATAATTCGTTTTTCTTTTTAGGATTTACAAAGAATGTTATGAAAATCCCTTAGACATACTGATGTCTGTGAATATAGGGTAAATTCAATAACTTTTAAATATAAAAAGAACGCGTTTCGAGTTTTCACTGTTGCAAATGACTTGAAATTTGGAGAATTTTAGCATTTTTCACATTTTCCCATAGCCAACTGAATTTTGAGAAATAAGTAGGAATTTATGATTTTTAAATGGAACACCCTGCATATTTTTTATGGAAGTTATTGTGAGCAAGAAAACATCAAAATATTTAATTTTTATTCTATATACTCCAAAATTTTTTCTCAGAATTTCAGTTAGATTTTCAAATCTACAGGGCGGTGAATGAAATAAAAAATATTCTAATTTTATCAGAAAAAATGTTAAAAAATCGATTTCATTAAAACTGTAATATTGGGAGCAAACTGGGAGGGGGGTCTTAATACATTTTTTTTTTCAAATGGAAATACGCCGGGTACAGGTTTTATCATTTTATTTTGACCGGGGTGTTATTTCTTTTAATATGGCAAAAAGGTTTCAAATAAAAGCTGCATGAAACAAAAGTTGAGCCTGATTTTTTTTTAACTCTATCTGCGATCTAATTAACCTTGATATTCTGTTTAAATTAGTAGGTATAGTCCTTCTATTTTTAATTGAAAATGATAAATACGCCTGGGGAACAAAAAAAGCGGTGCGATTTTATGATTCCATGGGCGTGCTCGAATAATAACTTTTAGGGATAGGTAATAATAAGTAATTAACGTCGCTTTTATATCATGACTTTTTTATTTACATACATACATATGTATATGTATGCAAATAAAAAAATCTGGATAATACATGTATGTATTATTTATATTTATTTGTATATTATAGTAATGTTCATTTGGCCAGTAATATGTTTTAATTTTTTTGTACTTGCAAACAAGTAATGTTAAAAATATTTAAAAATGCGTCAGAACTAAACAAAAAGCCATCTTTTAATTAAAATATATTATTGCTCAGCAAGGACCATCGAGAAGGTATGAACATATGCTTGCCAGGAAGGGATGGGAAGGATTACATTAGTTTAGGTCGGGAAGTTATTTTAAAACAAAAAAAATATACACTCAATAAATAAATATAAATAAACATTTAGAAATAAATAACAATTCCAAAAAATACTAAATACGACGAAACAAACACATTTCTGGTGAAATAAATATATAAATAAATCATTAATTCCAACAACGAAAATAAATTGTAAAATACAACCATGAAAAACGTAAATGAAAGTCGTAAAAACGTAATAAATAAACGAATAGAAGAAGGCGTCATGTAAAATCGAACCTAACCGAACGTAATCGAACGTAAAAGGTTCGATAGAATCATTCGCATTCGGACGCAGATTCGGATTCGGACTCAGATTCGGATTCAGAATTATTTCATTGTATAATCACCGGGTGTACCGACGGTAGGCGAGGGTATTCGGCTTCTTTATTTATCATACTACGAACGCAGTTTCTCCACAATTCTGTGTTATCTAATTCATCAGTTATCTTTCTCATGTTATCTACTACTGATGCACTTAACGTTGGTGACTGATTATATTTACGCACACGATCTTTTACCGCCGCCCAAACCATTTCAATAGGATTGAATACGCAATAATATGGTGGCAATCTTGTAACAGTGTGACCGTGTATACTAGCGAGGTGATCGATGACATATTCATTTTTACAAATTTTGTTCTTTTTATTAATTCGAGTAACTTGCGCTTTACCGGAATCTGTTCAGGGATATTCATATTTTTTATGTCTCATGAATTTTAAAATATCTTCCTTTTTGGTAGTAATATTCGGTATTTTATTTAAAATGCGCGAATGATACGGCGCGTTATCCATTACAATGATCGATTTGGGAGGGATATTCGGAAGCAGTTGTTCTGAAAACCATTTTTCAAATAAATTCGCGGTCATATCCTCATGGTAGTCAGCAGAGGACTGTGATATGTTTTTAGCGGACAGTAATAACGCATTTGGCACAAAACCGTTTTCACTTCTGGCGTGAAGTATTATAATCCGTTTTCCCCTTGAACACGGAGTATTTAACGCACATTTTGGAGAACTATCTACCCAGCCATACTTAACAACGTCATGTGTATCAAACCACGTTTCATCAAGATATATTATATGCCTATTTGATTCGCGATAGTGCCTAATTTTTTCCAAATATTCTGCTCGAAGTATAACAATACGTCTTGATTCCATTATAGTCATTCGATTATTAATTTTTTTTTATATTCAAAACCAGAGTTTACTAAGATGCCACGTAATGTTTCTAGAGATTTATAATTATAATCAGGGTAATCATGTAATTTTTGTTGAATTAATTCCAAAGTCGGGACTCTGTTTTCTTTATACGTGTCATAAATTATTCGCCTAATTACGTCTCGCGTCGCCTCGTCGACATTTTTGAATTTTTGCTTTTTCTGATTTCGTAATTCAGAGTGATCTATACAGTCCCAGCTTTAACAACGCGATAAATTGTGGATATTGAAATTTTAGTTAATTTATTAATTCGATTAATAATTTCAGTATCAGTCATTTTCTCATTTTCACGTTTTAGGCATTCATATATGTTTAAAATAATACGCTGACTTTGAGAATGTAAGTCTTTATTTTTTAATTCATCGTACTCGACCGTTTCGACATTTTCGCTGGTTATATCTAAAGCTACGTTATTTTCATCAGTTTCGAAAGGCCTCCAGAAAGCCATGCTTATGAAAGAGGTATTGATTAAAAATATTATATATGACGCAAATAAAATAAAAGTGTATAATTTAAACCTTTTAAAAACCCACTCCGCCGTTAATGTAACCCACAGAATTTAACACATCAAAACACTCATAAAAACAACGTTTTTTTGTATACAGTCGGTCAAATATAGCGTGGTTATAACCCGTGTTTTACCGCCAACGTACTGAATTCGGTCGACTGGGTCGAATACTGTGGAATGTCTCGTGGCTACCAGCCGACCCATGGCGTGTAGGTTCCGCTCACTTCCCAACTCTGACAGTCTCGTCAACCACGCGTGGATTGCGATACGGCATATATGGGTAACCGATCAGTATAGAAAGCGTATTTAGTTCCATACAAAGTGTTAGTAAACTGATGTATCCTTATCCTACCTCGTATAAGTACCTATTTTCAATTTAAAATGGAATAAGTATACATAGTTGTACTGTTCTGATCAATATGACCCCATTTGTTATTATTTAAAGCGGAACAGGTAGACAAATAAAGCTAAATCCATCAGTTTACAAAACAAAACAAAATATTGCGTATCTAGTAGGAAAAATAAGATATTCTCGACTGACGATGCAAATTGCTGGACGAGGCGCAGCAAGCGAAAAATTTGATTTTCCTACGAGGTGCACATGTTATTTTTTATGCGGTCTGAAATTAATAAAAATAAATAAAAAATAAAATCAGCAAACTCGACTACGAAATTAAATTTTTCGGCCTAGGTCAAGAATATAATCTCGTACTGTCAGCACTACCGTTATAGTCTAGGATATAGCGCGTCAAAGAATGCATGACTCCTAACTGTCTGCCGTGTGGTAAATAAGGTCCCGAGTCGATATGGAGCATTTTTTTCTCATATCACTTATATATATATATGGCAAATCGGCCATTTTCGAGATAGAGGGGGGTGGAAATCTGGGAAAAAAAAGTGGACCCTAACCATCTGGAAGCAACGGTAAGTCAAAGTATACATTTTTTATAAACCGGGAAAAATAGTGGCAGACAAAACTTCATGGCGGTGTCGGAGGGGGGTGGGGTTGACGAAAACCGGAAAAAAGCGGATCTACCAAAGTGCAATTTTTTGAAATGCACTGCCAGCAGGATTTGAAATGCACGACGTTGTGCGGTCGTTAGGGAACATAGTTGGCAGCGACAGACATTTTTTTCAATTTTTACTCATTTTATGCTATTTTATAGAAGTTTTGAGAAATTCTTCCCTATTGGATTGCAAATTACCGTCATACTGCCAGTCTGCGGTGTCTGCCACTATTTTTCCATAAAAGTGCATGTTGGAACAAGAAAATTGCACTTTGGTAGATCCGGTTAGGACCCACATTTTTTTTCGGTTTTTGCGACATCAAAACTTGCCAGAAAAATGTGAATTATTGAACGACGGTAAAAAAAATAGTTTTCATGATTTTACACAATGTGGACAAAAATAACTTGAGTTTATTTTACAAATGTGTCTCTTACAGTTGCATAGAATTTCGTAAATTAAATTTTAATTTTTCTTAGGTAACTATAATATAGGTTAAAAACGACAGCTAAATTCGTTTTTACACACATATATAAAACAATAGCTCTTCCTAAACCTGAAAGTTTTGAAACTATAACAGTGGGGGTACCTAGTGAGTAGTTTAGGGTTTAGGAGCAATATATTTTTAAAACTCATAGTTTTGCAGCGGTTTTGACTTTGATTTGATTTATTTGATTACGATTACTTACAGTTTATACAGGGTGTTTCCAAATGAAGTAGCATAAGTGATACTAGTGAGTCTGGAAGTGAAAATAAGTAAGTATATTAAACTTAAGATATATTAGTCCAATGTTGCACCCCCCCGTTGAGATACAGTGTCTTAAAATTTTCAATAAAAGGAACATAATAAATCAATAACATAATTATAAGGACGCAAAATTATACTGGTATTAAGTTAATATTATTTGGTATGGACACTCTCGTGGTCGCAGTTATTATTTATAGGTGAAAAAAGGACATTTAGTTTATAAGGGGCATCACAATTAATAATGAGCTTAGCAATTGTTCCCGGAATTTATTATCGCGCACGTTTCGGCTTCTATTTTATGAAATTTGGATACACCTGTTAGTGCTTTGACTGCAATTTTTTTATAATCGGAATTTTTTTCATTTTGATTACGGTTTTCAAGCTAAATGAATAATTGTTAAGCCAATACCATCCCCCTCATTTTAGGCGATACGCTTGATTTATTTATATGAAATGCCATGGAATAAATAAGACTCTGTATCTGAA
>JAPWTK010000240.1:680000-691792 GCA_029963805.1 Aromia moschata | reverse complement strand
CTTTCTCTTGATTTTGTTTATCTTTACATCTTGAACGTTTTTTGTACTATCTTCAATGTTTTCATTTGAAGATATCATGGCTGGGAAAATAACACCTTGATCTGTTCACCCAGACCTAAAATGCTTTATCAAGTAGGATATCAAAACCTAACTTAATAGGAGAATTAGTGCTGTATGTACGCAAACTGAATCTTCAAATATGGCTTTTGATGAGGTTCAACACAATATAAAGACAAAATAGGAAACTTGAAGCATCACACTATTTCTGAATGTTCATTGTTAACGAATGTTTCTTTTTGTTTTAGGTAAGTAGCTCATTTGGAAATTCAACAACCTTGATAATGAAATGTATGTAAGTATTGCAATTACGTACTTACTAACAGTAACTTAGCTAGAAATGAGTTACAAATAGTGGAGTTTCACAAGACTTAAATTACCTTATTCTGTTATGCAGCATTAATTTTTTTTTTCAAATTATTATTAATTGATTAGTAACTTTTAGCTACTCAGACAGATACTCTGAAGATTTATCTTTAATATGGTCCAAGAATATTTTCGGAGCTATGCACGATTTTTTGAAACCATTGCACTTTTACGTTTTTATCGAAATCTTTTCACACAATCGACGTATCACCTACCTGAGCCTATTAGGTGCAGAATTTCACAAGCTTTAATCCTATTCAAAAAAAAACAATATTGCAGTACAAAAATTATCAGAATTTAAGCAACCTCCAAAAAATAGATGATGATGACTTTTGTTTGGCTTCGGTCACTTGAGCATTGTTACTAAAGTTTCCAAAGATCTTCTTCAGATAGAATCGGTGTGACGCAAGTTTCTTTCACTGCGTGCGTGAAAGGAGAAAATTATGGAGACCAAAATAAAAGAAAAATTAGTAACGATCGGAGTAAATAAAGCGAACTAATTTCAACCTCGACCTCGACCTTTATCATCCACATCGCGTCATAGTCCACCTGTACGATTCTTGTTTTATTCATTGACGCAGGTCCACGTGTCACGGTGAATGAATCGATGTCTGACTATTTCAAGAATTATACAGATTACCAGTAGCGATTGGCGGAATTACACGCGTGGTGACCCGACTATACATATGTATATCGTGCGTTCAAACACAAATGAAGTCAAAGATAGCCACGGTGATAAGAACGTAGCGCGTAACTTAATTGTTACTTTATCGGATATTGTTAGCTATGAAAGAATTCATAGATTATACTTAATTACCTTTCAATCTCAATGTTGCAAAGGTTCTAATACTAGAAAATCTGTGATACTATTTATGTTAATTGAGAAAACAGGCAAGGACTCATTGAAACTTTATTTATAAAATAAATTTAACCTCAAGAGGGCCGGAACACCAATATTTTGGCGCACCAGAAAATTTTCAATTTAATTTTATAGATTAAAATATTCATTTTTCCAATATTATTACTTTTTTTTTAATACAATTAAATGTAAATTTCCCCTCCCCACCCCTTTTTCCCTACCCTATATCGCTTAAATTTGTAATTTCTACCTTATAAAAGCGGTACATTGTTTTGTTTGCATGGGGTTATAATTAAAAAAAAATATATTTTTTAAAAGGTTTTTGATATTACTGTTCAATATAATTCAATGTAAATTCCCCTCACCCACCTTTTTACCCCACTCATACCCCTTAAGATTTTCTATTAGACTTTTTTTTAAAAAATAAATCGCTTTATTTGCATGTGGCTGTAATTTTATTATAAATAAATTTATTTTCATGGCGGTGATTTTGATGAAAAATTTAGATAGCGGCTTAGTCTTCATCTATTCTTAATCTTCATGAATCATTTTTTTCATATTAGATACTGTACATTTTTCAATACTTCTTTTATTCGATTCTCAAGAGGTTTCAACATCTCTTACGCTAGATATTCCACTAAGTGGTCGTCATTTCCCCAGTAGTATTCAATCTGAAAACAATGATAAAAAGTTATCACGTCAATGTAATTTATGCCTTATGCTCAGTAAGAGAAGCCGATGTATATACGAGCGAATATATGTATGCGAGTGTAAAGTATGTAGTAAAACTCTATGTGTTGAAACCTGCTTTGAAATTTATCACACTAAAAAATCGTTACCGTAATTTATAACATTTTTATAAACAATAAATAGAAAAACAAACAAAAAAATTTAAAAAAAAAACAAAAAAAGAAACGTACCTGACTCTGCCAGTCAGTCCCAAACCCATGTTCAAAAGAGAAGGGTGTTTCAAAATCGTTTATGCGAGGCAAAGGGGTAGTTTGTACCCTATTATAGGGATTGTTTTTGGGTTTATTATTTTTTGACGTCAAATTTGGATTCAGCGTCGAAAAATACATCGAAAACTAATATTTTTTCGAATTCGAAATTTTTAACACGGACTGTTCCTTTCCGGGCCGGAAAGCCACTATATTGGTTCACCCCGTGATCAACACTGCCTATGACCAATCAATGATATAAGATACTTTTTATACCAGTTTTCTGAGGGCGATATGCCCTCTGAAATCCCTCTAAAGGTTAAAGCGTTTGCTGAATATGGTTCAAACAAATCTGTCATCTCTTTCTGAGCAAATTGTAAACATTGTATAATATATGAGGATGATCACTAATTTCATGAATTTTTTCTATAAACCTAGCTTGGAGATGCACTAATTGTAAGTAAATCAAGATTGTTAAATTGAAAAATTTTGATTTTAAGATGGGGCCCTAAAAATAGTTCACATGGAGTAATTAAACGTAATGATTGCATGATCTTGGTGAAAATTTGTAATCGACCTTTAAACTAATTAACCTATCTTGAAAAATTTCTCTCAAAAAGTTCGCAGTTTGTGCTGCAAGGTGGGCTCTAACGCCATCTTGTTGTGTCAAATTATCTTGTAGTTTTATATCATCTACCTGGTTAAGAAAATATGTTAAAATTCCCCTCCTATACCTTTGTCCAGAAAGACATATGACTGACAGTTATAGGGACCGTCGTACAAAAAGCTCCCGCAACAAGAAACAACATGCCTTCAAATTTTCATAAACCATTTTTTTAACCGCATAATAGGTACAAAGGAACAAATAACGATACGATATCTGACCTTTCCAGAAATCACGAAAATAAATCCTTTCGTTGTTATCAGTAAAAAACGTTACATTATTAAGGCATTTTAACCTCGATAGTAATCTAGTATAGTTAAGGAAGTCTATTTATGAAATTCTAATGATAGATAATGCGCTATATTTAGCTTCAATCAGAAACGGATTTCCATACTATCTCGATTTCTAAATATATCTTTATTCCTTTTGTTGTACCCTGTTTTGTAAATTACTTACTAGATGTATAGATACTTATTTTGCAAAAAACGTCAACATATTGCTGCTAATTCTTTGTCAAACTTCAGTGAGATTGAAGCGAGAATGATTATCCGTTCATCGTCATTCTCCATCAAAAATCACAGATCCGGATTTCGACCTCATACCATCAGCGTGGTATGAAGTTTAAAAAGGAAACATTAATTTAATATTTTACAATAACCTGTTCATTACAATAACACAAGCAGAATGACACTAATAAGGAAGGATAACTAACTTTAAGCTTCTACTCATTATTCGTAACGGTATTCCTAATTAACAAGAAAATATACAGAAATCCTTTTTAACTTTCTTTTGGTCACTTTTAAAGTTGTATTGCCTAATCAACGAGTGCATGTATATGTGACATGTTTTGGTTCTCATGTTGACTTGTTGAAAATAGAAATAAAAGAAACAGATGATGCAATGTGTGTTGAGAGGTGTCTGATTCAAAATCTGACTTTTCAGCTATTATTTTTAAATTGTCTATACTTAGTAGAATGCCTGTATATTTTGTACATTATTAGAAATTAGGTTTTATAAAATGTACAGAGACCAGTGTGAAAAAAAGGTTCCCTACATAATTTTCGAACATAGCATGACTGTAATCCATTACGGTCTATCATCTTCATCATAATTGAGAGGTAAAAAATAAATATTCTCAATAGATCAAACATTGAGATAATACAAATGCTATTTAAGAATTAAAAATGTTTACTTAGGATCTAGTTACACTGTTCTTTATTTATTTACACCATGTTTCGTTCATAAAAAATGTTTAAATATCATATACAACATACATATCGGCTAATGACTAGAGCGAGGCATTGTCTCCGCAGGACATAAGCGTGCACGTCCTTTAGTAAGTACAATAACAGAAAATAAATAGTAATAAAAAAATTGCTAGGTAACCCTTTTGATTTCTAATTATTTATTAT
The DNA here is from genome assembly GCA_029963805.1 of Aromia moschata. Classification (NCBI taxonomy): domain Eukaryota; kingdom Metazoa; phylum Arthropoda; class Insecta; order Coleoptera; family Cerambycidae; genus Aromia; species Aromia moschata. The sequence continues at coordinate 687,496 of JAPWTK010000240.1, read as the reverse complement.
AAAACAAAATGCACACAAACATTCGACAACGAAACCAGAGTAGCAGCTGACTCGCCCTTATAATGACTGATTTTGTAAAAAAATTTTCTGATATGTAAAAAGAAACCCTTTTTACTTCTTTCTTTTTGTTGGGTATTTTGCGCAGCGTATCAGGGAAACCGATACATTTAAGTTGAATGTTGACACAAAATTAACAAAAAACGTCAGATTTGGCAGATATTTGGTACATAGGCACTTGATCGTATACATTTCACAATAATAATAATTTTGAAATTATCAAATTTATAATGACTGATTACTTCATATTCTTCCGTTACTGACCTTTAAACATGTTAAAATATCGTTATGGATAACAACGTTAGTCTTCCTTTTAATACTGAAGAGAGAATGTAGCCTTCAGCAAGCTTTCCAGTCGTTGATTTTTTTTATTTGGTTATTTATGTTTACTGTACTAATACTCAATTTGAACATATACATATATTCAGTTGACATTGAAATAACTTTCATTTGAAATTGCAGTCCCCCGTATCCTGCTTCAATTTTAAAATTGTTAGTAGGTAACAGGTTAAACGATATCTAGTAATAGTAATTTAGACTTGTTTTCTTTGCAACAAAGTTTTACATTTGAGTTATTTTCCTTATATTTTTTTAAATTGAAAACTACAGCTACGTTACAAACTGTGTTATAAATATATGGTCCATAGTTAAATTTATTTTATTTTATATTGTTTTTATTTTGTCCACACTCTTTATTTATCTTATTTTTTTTATAATAAACTTTTTCTTTGCATATCGAACAAATGTTAAACTAAAACTGAAAATGAAAACTAAAATTGAAAAGATGATAAATAGCAATAGCCGATTTACTTAGAATTTTGAACGTCCTATTTGTTTAGTTCTGTCGGTTACATATCTACGAATATTAATAGAATTATTACAGTATTTATTATTCAGGTTAGCTAATTGTATCCTTCATTTTTTTTACTTCTTTGTAATGCTAAATATTTACCTACTTAATCCATCATATTTATGCAAAAACCAAATATTGTTTTTCACCGTTGGATAATACATCTTTACGTAATAAAGATATCTATAGTGCACACATCAACAAATCGCTGTAAATGAAATTTCCCACAATAAACATGATGTAAATATTACATACATACATACATAGGTTCCTACTAATGGTTTATCGTGAAGCAAAACCGGTAATCACCCTTGTGGTATTTGAATTAAAAGGAAATCTAACCTACAAATTCACTGAACCAAGTTGGTGTACACTAGGCGTTAGGCTGATGTTATTGTCTCAGTTTTACAATGTTTACTGCAGTTTTCCAATAATAATAGTCTATCGACTGGTTTCTGGGAATATGTAGAGCAGGAAAAACAGAACAGAACCGCGGTAAATAATGACATAATATCGACGTAATTCAATGAATTGCTTACCCAACGGCTTCTGCTACAAGAGGAATCATTATTTTTACGAACAGCGATTAAAAATAATTGGTTCGAAGTTTACATTTTTTGTGTTGACATAATGTTCTTCTTCTGAAATGATTTACAAACAATGAGGTACGTTCATACCGTTTTCTGTGAAAAATTGAGTTTCAAATGTTTTTTTTTCTCTATTCGAGATAAATTACTTCATTCATCAGAAGAATACATTGGCAATACTGTTACATTAATAGACATTAATAATAGAATACATACCATTCCCATGAACGTATGCACCTGACGGAGGCACAACAGAGTGGCCAGCAGGATTACCTAATCTCACCCCTCTTGGGGATATTGTACCTAATGGGTTTTTGAAAGAAAATCGGACGTTCTCTCATTGTTCAAGAATAAAATTAAATATTATTTTTTTTACAATTTTTTTTTTTTGTAAAAATGAAATGAAAGTTTTTTTTATAAGGAAACCAATGTTTCCTCTCACTATTTCAAGGGGAAGGGGGGGGTGTTTATTTTGGTTGAGTAGAATATAAAATTATTAGACTGTGTATGTTTCTTTTTTTCGATGTATATTTTCTAAAATTTTCATATGATCCTGAGCTTTTGGACCAACTGGTATGATTATTTAAATAAATGGTTTGATTTAATGTTACATTTAAACAATAATACATTACAGCCTCTGATTATGATGAGACTATTTGATTCGATATATTTTTAAAACTAAAACTGCATTAAATGCTTTCCCAACTCTAAATCATATCAGTAAGATATAATGCGTATTTTCCAAAATGCACAGTATTGATAAAGTGAATAAAAGATATCAAAACATATTATTTCGAAAAATATGTACAATCACACCAATATATCATTGTTATTATACACTGCGTACATAAAGTACGGAATAAATCCAATATTTCTCAAATTAAAAACATTTTGAACAAATTCTCAGACAGGTTTACTTTTATATATATATAAAGCATTAAAGCTTAAAACATTTTTTGTTAAATGTATTTTTTTTATTAAATTTGGTTTTTAACATATCACGCCGTCGACATTTTTTTAACAACCTATATTTTTTTGACGAATTTGATAAGAGACACTTTTCGAGAAGTTTTAGATGTCAACAAAATGAGGCACCGCCATATTACGTCAAACCTGTACAGAATTATCAGATTTTTTCCAACAGATGGATCAGTAGACGAGAAGCTATTCAGTGGTCTCCAAAATCTCCAGATCTTACCCCACTGGATTATTTCTTCTTAAGGTCGCCTAAAAAAAATGTGTAATACGTGTAATAAGTAAGTAAGATACATGACATTTAAGATTTAAAAGACAGGATTGTATTAAAAATATGAACATGTATATGTGCATGAACGGAAAAATATACATGTGTCACTTGACAATGTTTTATGAATTCGGAAAAATAATTTTGATATGTATATAGGCTAAATATTTATACGTATAACGTTGGGTTAATCAAACAGTCCAATACAATTTTATTTATTACTTTTTGTTAATGTTACATTCACATTTCGTTTTTATGTTGTGGCATCTGCTATGATTTTTTGCGCATTATGATTGATGTTTTTAGGGTTTTGCGAGAAAATAAACTTATTGGCCAGTTATCACTGACAAATCAGTCTAATAATAAAGTAGTAGTTAACCTTTTCCATACCTTATGAGATTTGCATTTACGCAGTCGTTTGACTTCGTACGTTGATAGTATGAGATTTCAATAAAAATAAATTCTGGATTTGACATCGGGCTCAGACGAATTTATTTTTACGTTTGAATCGCGCCGATTTCCAAGTAGCTTTTTTCTAATAACGCAGATTTTATTTTTAAGAATCACCGACGATATAAACTGGAAATGTTCTACGTTTAGCCTTCATTTAACATCATTTGGTGCTACTAAACATCCCAGATGATTTATAGAAACTTAAAAAAAGTTGAAGAAAACAAACTGAAAAGTTGAAACACATGACGAATATTTTGTATACGTAGTAGTTTTAAATTGCGTGTAATTCATAAAAATATAATATCATACATAAAATTATAGTAGTTTATGTAATTAATGTATTATTTATGATTTTATCATATGTAGATATATCAAATATCATCAAATCAGTCAACATTATCAAATACAGTGGTATTTTTCTATTAATACAAATTAAAAAATTATAAATTAACTATTAAAATCAATTTAAAAAAAAAGTAAACTAGATTTTGAAATTTTAAACGCAAAATAACAAACAATAAAGAGTTACAAAAAAAAACACAGCAGGAAATATTTTTAGAGTAGATTGAAAACAAAATTATAAAAAATTATTTATTTGAGAAAAATGATTTCTTTTTTTTTACCAATAATAGGTAGGTACTCTATGACTCAATACAAAACTAATATATTTGGCGCATTATTTCAAATTTTTTCCTCTGAACCATCACTCCTAAGTTTCAGTTTTTTGTATGGTAAAAATGGCTTATAAAATATATATGAATTTTAATTTCCACAATTATCAGACGAAGTATAAAAACCTATTGTGACTTATGTGATTTTCTGGTGAGGCAGACATTTTTTTGAAAGTTTCATTTGACGTTTTTTTTTTTTTGTTATAATAGCATTCTATTTGGGTTTAATAATCACTCCTTAAAATATGGTGTGGGTCCTATGTTTGTCACTGCTACCTACGTAGTTCACCTTAATACGGTTCTGTTACGCTCCGCGAATTTCTCGACTCTACTCATGATGGTACAATTTTCAAAATTTCAAGTTGATGCCTTAAAACGTTATCATATACACAAATAAAAAACATACAAGAGAAAAAATTGAACTGAAAATCTTGACGTTTCAGAACATTTTAATACTGTTTTGACATTACAAATTTTTCAGAGGTACTAAAAATAATAAAAAATCAAGACGCACTGAAAAAAAATTATTAAACTGACAGATTATTTTCTTATTTCGTTTTTGTCAGGAAAAAGTAAGACATTTCTCAATTATTCATAACACAGAGATATAAATACAAAGATATAATAAGTGATAAAAACGTTCTGAACGTGGTATGTCTTCAAATTTTAAATGAAATTGTTTTTATATGACACACGGCACAGTGGATTTATAAAAAGGAACAGTGTATACTTTCTTTTAATTACTGTTAAAACAAAGTAAACATTTCTAATTTGATTGACACCTTCAAGATCAACAGACTTCCTTCCGATTTACAACAGAAAGATGGCTTTGCAATGAGGCTGGACTATGTCAAAATCACGCTCGACGTTTCTTGTTTAAAATAAAAACTTCTACTCGTGTGTGTATTCTTTTAACTACTGTTAAAACAAAGTAAACATTTCTAATTTGATTGACACCTTCAAGATCAACAGACTTCCTTCCGATTTACAACAGAAAAATGGCTTTGCAATGAGGCTGGACTATGTCAAAATCACGCTCGACGTTTCTTGTTTCAAATAAAAACTTGTACTTGTGTTGAGTGGGTAATACAGAAACAATCGATAATTTAAAAACAAGTGCCATTCTATATCTACCGATGTTTATGTAACATTTTTAACACTAATATTTTTAGCTTTTTTAAATCGTGACCACAGTAATTAATTTCGTGTTACAGACTAATTTTATCAGACAATATACAATTATGTAAAGCAGAAATAGTGTAATTAGATCTTAAGTTACATCAAAGTTAACTTATAAGATTGTTTATTTTTTGGTTGTCTGTTAAACAACTAGTCTACTAACAAAATTGAAAATGATATGAGAAAAGTGAAGAAAATAATGTACGAGTATATACTAGTAATTAGACATGTTGAAACATCATTTTAGTTTTCAAAACTCGTCATTAAGAGTTTCTGTATTATCAAACATTAATCAAAATTCTTTAAAAATACATATGAACATATATATGTAAGTAAAAATATTTGAATAGTAATTTCTACATGGAAATACTGTAAAAATATTAGCCATGAAAGTAAGGGTTTTAAGAACCTGTATAACATTGGGTTTATATTCAGGAGTTAATAAAAGACCCATAAAAAGGCCAATAAAATTTAATATAAGGGTAATAAAATGAATAAGATACCACTGAACTAAAAACACCTTGGATTTTTGAATAATTTTTATCAAGAAATATTTTTTTTAATAGTAAACGTGATATTTTCTACTTATTTTCTTTTTCATTTACTCAGAATTATCAGAAGATATTATCTTCTTAGATATTATCTTAACTACGGTAACATTTAAATTTTTAATATAACTGAAATACATACATATATATGTATGTAGTAGGCATATATGTATATTAGGGTGGCCCAAAAAAATGGAATATTTTTTTATTCGTGTCTCGTGTGAAAATATATTAATTTATCATATTATAAACGCCCCCTTAAAAAATCAGCTCAAATCTTTTTTAGAGGTCGCTCAAGATTTTTAAAAATTTCCAAAATCTTCAAAAATTGAATTTTCTGCTTTTTATTTTTTCCTCATCATGTTATTGTTTTGTAGGTTGAAAAAAATGTCGATTCTGAAAATTTGAAATCAATATTTTAATTTCTAAAGATCACTCATAATTTTTTTACTTTTCAAAGTAGTGTAGGTACCTAAAATGTTATTCCCAAAATGATTAAGAAAAATAGCACCTTGTAATGTCTCGAAATACTTCTTACTCAGAAATGGCGATAATTGTAAGGTAAATATCATCTATAACATCATTTACGTTTTAATTTTTTTTTGCAAAGTAAATGTGTATTTCCAATATTCGTATTATACATCTGTATGTACATACTTATGTATTATGGAAGGAATATTTTCTTACACGGAGTTAGGTACTCGACTAAATTGCATAAATTATTTAACCTAGCAACAAGGCAAGAGATAATATGAAGCAAAAAAAATATTACGTCTGCAATGATAACATTTAACCTAGCTCACGAATATTGAAATGGACCTCCTGCAATGATTGCTTAAATGGTCTTTAAATATAAATTGTAAACAACAGAATATGAGATAATAACAATAATAACACTAGTTGAAATAATATCAATTGACAAACAAATTAGCTTATTTTTTGATACGATGTTCCAGAACTAACTGACGTTAATGTGGCAACTAATTGTAAGAGGCGGCTATTTTTTTAAGACTGTATTTATATAGTGCGTTGCATCGTAAAAGTTGCAAGTACACAAACAAAATTGTTGTTAATGTCGAAATAATAGATACTCAATGGATAGAAAACATATTTTATATGTGCAGATGGTGCACCATTAATTTATAATGATTACACAAACACACAAAATAAAAAAAAATCAAACTTCGGGTACGAACCACTTATTCTGTACATATGTATTTTGGGTCGCTGAATCCGAATCCGGGGTTAGTTTTGGTGAGTTGGTTCGTTATCTCTGTCAAAATGCAAAAAGTCTTTTTGGTTATCGAATCCGAATTAAGGGTTATTTTGAACCATAGAAAGCTTATTTTATTAAAATAATATTAAACACATTTAATATTATTTTGGAACCGGTATAATCCTGATTTACTTATGAATATTATCAACATTCCTGTGCCACTTAGAGAATTCAAATATTACACAACGTAAAACAATTTAATATACTTGTAACGTGGGAGGCAACTGTTTAGAGAAAAATGAAAATGGTAATCATGAATGGTATCACTTATTTCGAACACCTACATACATTACTCAACATCATACAGACCCGTACATTGCCTGAATTATTCCAGTAGTGTGTTATCGGACACACCTGGGATATACCTAAATCGTCTAAAACAGGGTCGAACTCAGCTATTGGACGTTTAAGTTGTTCCTGCAGTTAAAATATATCAGATTTAAAGGTATCAAGATTTGGTTTTATTAGACAACCACCCCCAACCAAAAACATATCATAGAGATACATAAAGATAGTATAAAAACGACCATACAAAAACTCAGTAATTTAGACGAAACTTTGAACTGAACCAAAACAGTATTGAATATTTATTTGCTGTGTAATTTGATGATCTTAATTTCGGTGAAGATTTG